>JAQQRF010000072.1:0-188429 GCA_030523145.1 Trissolcus brochymenae
AATGATCTTGAGATTATTAACTTTGACTTTTTGAAGTCATAAATAAGTTATCATAAATATGTTATCTTTTTTTCATTAAAAGGAAAAATAAGGAAACTGCTATAATGAAATTGAACAGAACCGTGAATAGGTAATAATATTGATTTATTTCATTTTCATTTTTTCATTTTTCTGTCAAAAAAGTGAACATCCACTTTTTATATATTTTTTAAGGTGATGCGAATTACTAGTTTTTGAACAAACCAGCTTTTTAAATTACTAGGGAACTCCGTTCGCTCCGCTCACTGCGCTCTTTGCGCGCTACGCTCGCTAACCCCGCAAACAAATAGCAAGATTTGTATGCAAAATTTTTGATCAATTTGATAATACGTATAAATGTGTCATTATGATGATTTTTCATCTTCCTTATCATGAAATCATCATCATCATACTGACCAACTGATTCGTCTTTCCATGACGAATCCAACGGTATATGATACATTTATATTCATGACAAATTGAATCCTAATTGGAAACAGCGGCGAAACTTTTTTTTAATATAGGTAGATACTACGAATTGGGAGTTATACACTCGGCAAAACAATTAGTGCCCCTCTCAAAATTTGTTCATTTTTAAAACTATCATAACTTTGACACATTTCATCTAAAAATAATTTTACTCACACTATATTAAAGCTTGAAACCTCAACTAGAAGATTTTTTGTTGAAAAAATTTTAACTTTACATCAGATGGCGCTGCTGTCTAATGATTCGGTGGCAGAAATTTCAGGGGGAGCGCCAATTGTTTTGTGGAGTATATTATGGGATATGAAAAAAAAATCAGGTGAACAATTAAGAATAATTTTCAAGAGATACAAATTAAACAACAAATTTTTTATTATAAAAAGTCTATAATATACTATTCTAGATTAAAAATATTTACAATGTATAAACAGTCCATCATTCTAAAATACTGTTTTTGTTCTCAAGTCGCGAGTATAAAAACACTCAGTATTTCAATGAACACTCAGCTTCGTGTTGATTGCACCATTCTGGCGCTATGGCATCAGGGTAAATGTCCCTATATTCAAGTCTCCTCATATGTGCTTGAAGTCTCGATTCCGCTTCAGTGGTGGAACTGTTAGGATTGCTCCAAAGTCTCTCAGCTGCAGCGGCAGTTCGTGGCCATACTTTTGAATGGAGGCTTCCACTCGTAACGTACTCGCCCCACATGCACACCTCTCCACCCAACACGTTCTACAATCAAAAGCATTACCTCATCTTAAATCATGAAAATAACTCAAAAACTGTGCATCTATTAATTTTTCTATTTTAAGTTTTTAAAGTTTTAATTTTTATTAAAGAATATTACCTCATTCCTAGGAATAATATTATCATAAACCTTTTTCCAGTTATGATAACTTGTGGTTCCCCAGAATCCATGGTCTAGGTACCACGCATTTTTCGTAGAGACGATTATTTTGTATCCTAAACTCAGTAGTTTCTCATTGAGGTCCGAGTCATCCGGTACCCAGGTTTGTATAACGAATCTGGATTTGTTCAGGTACTGTTCAATGTGGCTTGGATCGGTGAGGTGCGAACTCCACAGAATAACTTCATCCTTGTTGTTTCCCTTGAGCTGATCTATTGTATGCAGCTGGTTCGCATGGAACTCGGCCCAGAGTTCTAAAAAGTCCTTTTCACTTCGACCCTTGCCTGCCTTCGCCATTTCGTCAATGATTTCTTGGGTCGTGTTCCAACAGTTTAAGAAAAGCTGAGACACAAAATTCCAAATCAATTTTTGTTTGTAATTAAACTCAAAATGTTGTGATTTCGAGAAAAGAAAAAATTTTTGGTTCAAATTGGGTACCTCGTCGCCTCCGAGATGAAGGTTTTCTTTATCGAAGATCTGAAATAGGTAGTTGTAGATAAGACCGAGTACTATAATCGTATTTGGGTTGACCGGGTTGAGTTGGCCACAAGGAGGTTGGACACAGTAGTCTCTCCATGGTTGCTGGTTCACGCAAACCGCGAGCTTGCCCAGACCTTCCGTTTCGCCCCATTCCCAACCGCTGCCTGCGTGGGATGGTGTGTCTAATTCCAAAATTACTCGCACACCACGTTCTCTACCGTACTCAACGATCTTCGTCATGTCGTCTTCGCTGTAAATACTCTCTGGGCCATAAGCTCCGAACCTTAAAGAAAACACTAATGAATAAATCAAAAATCAACATTTACCAAACTTAACATAAATTGAACCTTGAATACTTTCAATCTAGAATTTTAATTTCATTTATATCTATTTCATTTTCCAACTTTATTTTTATTTCATTAACTGATATTTGTTATTTATTTTTTAGGTTTGAATCTTACTGAGTCATCTGTGGGATGTGTTCAATGTGAAGAGGAAAGCTCTGACTGTCAGTAGCGTGCCAGTGGAGGACGTTCATCTTCGAAGCAGCAAGTCCATCGATTGTCTTAAGAATATCAGACACCGGAAGAAAGTTCCTGGCAGTGTCAATTAAAAGTCCCCGGTGAGGATACACTGGTTCGTCCTCAATAGTCGCGTAGCTCAGCATCACCAATCCAAGACCGCCGGTCGGCGTTCTCGTTCGAGCCGTGAGTTGTAAAAGCGTCTCTAAGGCCAACCTTGCTCCGTAAATTGTATCTGCTGTTATGTTGATACTAATCTTGCTCCCTGAAATCAGATTAAACAAATAATTCTCAGAGTTTGATGAAATTTAAACCGTTAAAAATTGTCTTCTTAATTAGTCATTGAGCTCGACCTTTCAGTTTCATATCAAATTTATATCTTTCACTCGTGTGCCAGTTTAGTGCAAGGTCGGCAGACTTGACAATCATGTGCAGGCTAATAGGTGTCGAAGTGGAATTACAATCGTCGCACATCTTTCTCAGATGCCTGATAAAAATATCTTTCATGTTCATCAGTTGGGGTTTCGCAATTTTTGGAACGCTGTTGAGTTCGAAATAAAATTCATCTGGTTTGATGTCGATGTACTGAAAAGTGGAGAAAAATACAATTCACGATTGAAATTTCAATGGCCATTTTTTCAATTAGTCACAGAGCGTTATACTATTTTTTTTTTTTTTTTTTACTAAAACAAACAAAAAATAGACTTACACTTTTTGCCAGTCGAATTGTTTTGGTTGGTACAGGCCAAAGGCCTGCATACTTGTTGCATACTAAACGACATGAGGCCAGTGTCGTATGCCTGTTAGATGTTAGTGAACTCTCATTCACATTGTTGCTTGATGGATTTACTCTACGGCATATTTCATCGTTGCATTCATATAAATTGAAAAATCTGAAATGATTTCATTGAAACGTTGTTTAATAATTGAATTTGAAATGTTGTTTATTAATCCTTAAGACCGAAATGGTTGTTTTCGAAATAAAGAAGAAGAAATGAAGAAATGCGGAACTACGGAACTTTTACAAGTTATTCCTATTTGTTATTTAAATTAAGCGAGTTGAACAAATCAAAACTTGGACATCACAATAAATCATCGACGCTATTTTGGGTTGCGAAATGTTTACTCGCAAACTCTTACATAAATTTCATTTATAATTTCTTCGTTCAAAGATTATTTTTCGTCATAAAACATTTTAAATGTGTCCAGCGCGCTGGTATATAGGTTGCTCTCATCTTGACACATTCGCCTTACATTTTACGACCTTTGGTGTATATGCATTTTACAACAGTCGTTTCAACTTCAGTTATATCTTTAACACAATCAACCAATCTAATTAATGAACCAAATCTCATACAAAATAAATTTTTCTCTTATTTTTTTCTAACCCAACCAACAAATTCTTTCAAACTTTATGTTTGAAAAAAATTATTTTCTCGCGCTAAAATTGTAGTTAACAATTATTGTTTACTCACTTTTGATCGGCTTTGGTAAAAATGTTTCCTCCAACAAATGTAATAAGTATTGTAAGAAAAAAATTCATCTTGCCTAAAAAAGAAAATGATGGTAATTTTTTTTTTCAAATTTTTTATTATACCTAAATGAATATGGAAGATGGATATTGTATTTGAAAGAATAGGAAGAAGAAAAAAGCATCAAGATTTGGGTGAATAATGGGTGCGTAAGAATTTGACTTCCCACAGCTTGTTGAACTGTCGCGGTCGAGCCGGCGTTCACGATAAGATCAATGAGTTGTGATAACACGCGTATCTTCGGAAGTGGCGTTAATTATGTGCAGATTTTTGTATCATGCCATTGTACTATGCAATTCTGGTCACAGTGGGTTCACACTTAAGTTTAAGATTCGGTACGATTAAATTTGCAATTTTTCCTTTCTTTTATCTATTGAATCACGGTGAATTTTCAACACTGGCATAAACTTTTTAAGTTTAAAAAAATTTTTTTAAGTAAAAATATTTGTATGCAATTAAAGCAAAAGTACGAACATTTTCATTTGCAAATGTATATTTAAAATTTGTTCAGCTATAAACGTATACATTTAAATTTATTCTTTTGTAAAGGAAATATTTGTGTCAAAACAAAATGTTTTTCAAAGATTAATAATATTGGGAAAGACTTACCTTTGAGCTGATGACTTATTTTTTTTTGGCATACAAAAAAATGTAATGTCACTTGAAAATTTTTTTATTGATGTGAAACAAAAGCGTATCTGAGAAAGAGAAAATAATGGAGTACATTGTCAACGATTTTGTTAGAGAAACTGATAATGAAAATTAGCCGGCGGATGTAAACATTCGTGAGCTCGCTGCGAGCGCAGTCTCGTGAGAACTGAGCAGCGCACTGATATCGTGTGGATTTAAATAGGGGAAGGGAGATTCTACGCGGTAAAGGTATATCAGCGATTGGCTGAAACAACTGTTCTGAAAGAATGTCAATCCGAGAGTTAATTTTTGTAAATGCGGGCTGATTATATTTGACACTTGCTTAATGATATTTGAAAACAAATTCAGTGTTCTTTTTTTTCATTTTACTTGTCAATGCTAATGCCTTTTTGATACATTTTTAATACTTCGATTATACATTTAACACAGTTGAACGATTCTTAATTTTGTTACGAACCGAAAAATTTATAATTTCATTTTTTTTTTTTTTTTTTTTTTCTTTTTTTAATCTGACAATTTAAGTTTGTCAGATTGAATAAATCAAAATTATAAATTAAATGCAACCGATAGCCACAGTGAATTACAAACTGTTTTCCTTGTGAATTTTTGTATGGTATCATTGTGGTCAAAATGAAATGGTTGGCTGTGTTACAGTTTTTATGACAACGTGAAATTAATACAAAGCGCATAATTACCGAGCTTTGCGCGTTTCCGGCAATGATGCATAATGGGCCACATGGTTGCCTACTAAATAGCACATCCTTGTATGTGTAATTATATACGAAACAAGATAATGGTATCAAAACCCGCGTATTTACCATTCAAAAAGTATACGTTATACTTCACAGCAATCATTCAATTGAGTTTTCAAAAAAACGCGTTCAATTTATATAAATTATAAATGAATTGACAAAACGTAAATGAACAATTTTATAAGAAACAGCGTTTAAGAAAGATGAGAATGTAAATGAATTACAGATTGATGTTGAATGAATTAAATTTTTGTCTGAAATTTGAATCCGAAAACAGTGATGCAAATTTGAATTCGATTATTTTTATTGTAGTAATGCATAATTGTTCCTCCCTTTAATTATCAGTTTCACAATGAATCTAAATGTTTGCGTACATTACATGCGATGCGATGCGATAATTTTTGCATTAATTATTTACAGGTTTTGCGCAGATCTTACAGTCTAGTTAATTACATTCCGCTTCGTATTGGAAATTCGTCTCACGGCTTACAGTCCGACGAAAAAAATATCAAAAGCAACGAATGCCGGAGTTCTGTATGTCAATCCTAATCGATCTTTGTTTGATCTTTGACGACACTGGAAACAGCGACGGATTGTTGCTGGTAAAGATATCGAGTTTGAATTGAGTGATTGATATAAAAATAATCGGTCTCTCAGTTGTGTTTGTTACTGTTTAGCGTAACGTCCAAGGGCTCGTCCATCGAGTGAGAATTTGGACTGAGTTCCGGTTGCGCGTTGCTCGCAAGGTGATGAAAGAGGGGTGTGATTTGAGAAGCTCTCGGGGGATGAGGACCTTTGATCGTCAGGTCCATCTCGGCTTCTTGCGGCCGGTCCCTTATAATCAGCGTCGAATCGCTCTCCGATGGGCTACTCGAAGTTCTAGGTGGAGAACCGCATCCGCATTTTAATCTGTCCGGTGATTTGTCACAGGGCATCGGATAACTGAAATCAACAGAAATGTTGAATATTTCAATTAATTAGCCAATCAAACACTCAAATTCAATTATACAAACGTTTTATAAATCAAAAACAATTATACAAATCTATTAAGCAAATTATAAACAAATTTAATTTACGATTCACAATCGTCAGAGGAATTAATAAGTATTCAAGTGAGCACATTTCCGATAGTTTGTGTTTTTTCTTGTATCAGTGTTTGAGGTTTAAATGTAGGTTACCGTGGTTTGCGTAAGCTACCTTCATTTTTGTCGCTGATATTTGTTAACAAAATAGTGGTTTGTGCCATTTCTATATTGGAGAATGATTATGATAAACGAATAAAAAAAATAAAGTTGCAAAGATAAAAATTACAATTTTAGATAATTCAGCAGGATAACAATCATGCTATTAATCTTTGTAAAAAACAGTAGATTTTTGTTTCAGATATCAATCTGAATCTCATAAAGTGGCCTTCAATGTTTGAACTAGACTTTGTTTTCTGAATGAAGATTTGATTGATATATTTAGTGGGTATTTTGTATGAAAAAAAAAATATGGTAGTTTTATTGTTTCTATTAAACGTTACGAAAATTTAACTTAAATCAGAGGTTCGGTTTAAAGTTGGCTTATTCTCGAAACAATAAGATTGAAAAAATGTAATCATCTCAAGTTAATAGTTATCAATAAAATTTACATCAATTTTGATAACAATTCATGTTGGCTGATATTATGGCCCAAACAAATTAAAATGAAATTGAAAACAACTTGCCTATGAGGTGACGGCAAAATTCTGTAATCCCTGCAAACAGGTATCGGTCCGTTTTCGGTGAGTTTGTCAGTATTGGGCGCCAACTGCGTTGAGGGTGAAGTCGTTTGAGGGGTCGGAGGCGACGTGTCGGGACGTTCTACGTTCGGGGGTGGTGGCCTCAGGAGAAGAGGCGCGGCACTTCCCAACCCTAAGCAGCGCATCCGCCAAGCGTCTTGCAACAACTGCAATCGCGCTTGTTTTCTCCATTTAGCTCTCCTATTTTGGAACCATACCTGAAATGTCAACATCATTCATTGAAATAATTTTTTGTATACTACCTTGTGAACTGTTTCTTTTGATAAAATCTTGAAATAAATTATCCAAACATGATATAAATTTTATTTACAAAGTATTAAATTTTTTAAAATATGTTTATTTGATTTCAGAAAAGGAGGAGGTAAAAAACAAACCTGCACTCGGGCTTCGGAAAGAGAAATTCTCAGCGCCACCTCTTCTCGTAAAAAAACGTCGGGGTAGTGAGTCTTTTGGAACAGAGATTCTAACTCTTGCAATTGTTGAGGTGTGAACGTCGTACGATTGCGTCTCTGCAAAGGTACGTTGTATTGATTAGGATATTTTTGCTTGAATTTGAACATTTGACATTTAATTTTACGTTTAAACATTACATTTCAATCATTTGATTCATTTTAATCAAATTGAATCAAACTTTGATTTTACTGCAAAATATTTGGTCCACTTTTGTATACATCAGATTGAAAACAAAAAAAACTTTTGTTTGAATTTGATCGAAAATTAATTTATTGTACGGTTTTTTTTTTTTTTTTTTTTTTTTTTTTTTTTTTTTTTTTTTTTTTTTTTTTTTTTTTTTTTTTTTTTTTTTTTTTTTTTTTTTTTTTTTTTTTAATTTAAAAGTTCAGCAGTGAAAAGTCAGTTGCAATACAGATTAATTAGGACACAAAATTCAATTCAACGGACGAATTCGAATTCGGAGCAATAAATAGTTCCAAAAACCCTGACATCGATCGCTGAGGAAACAATTGTGCCATTATTGTAGTGCTCTTTTTAGAACACTAATTACAATTCGTTGTTCGAGGGACTTGAGAAAACAATAGACAATTGTAAATTTGTCTGCAAAAATATATCATTTGGAAAGATTATTCGTTACCAATGAAATGTAAAACAAGTTTGATTCATTTTAGATGAGTTTTCAAATGATTTTTTAATACCTAAAAGTCATCACGAGATTTTCATCAGAATTATATAATCATGCACATGACATTTCAATGTCTTATATAAACAAAATAATTATCATTCATCATATAACAAAATTCAAAATTAATCTCTACCGATGGAACGAACAAAATATGAACAATTTATTTTTTAGAAGTTGTCAAAATGGTCAAGTCAAATGCCACTTGAATATCTGACTTTAATATCTTCTTCTTACGTCATATGTCTTATCAACTTTACACTGAACAGAGTATCAATTGGATAAAACTGAATTTCTAAAATCTAAATTTTATGATCTTGAGTTAATGGTAACAACAAAAACAAGTGTCGGACTGATTCTAGGGACCAAATATTTCCCCAACATTTTCTAAAATCTTAAAAAAAACCTCTCTCGCATTGAGATTAGGTAGCGTTTGATTCAAAATGTAAATTTAATGATGGCTAAATAAGCGATGGTAAAAAAAAAAAGTTAAGAAACTTGAGGAAACCTACACTGACCTGACGACGGCGGCCAAACATGTACTCCGTGAGTAGGTCCGCCTGAGGGCCGAGTGGTGACAAGTAAGGTCCCGCCATGGGTACCAAAATTCTCTTGCAAAACAAACCACTGAAACCGGAGAGCGAAACCCAAGTACGAGGGTGAGCGATCGCGAAATGGCGAGAGACTGACGCAAATTCACAGAACAACCCTTATAGTGGCAATATACGTCCGGGGCTGTTCGCGTTCCGATTGGTCCGCTCGGGGGCGGAGGCGTGCGCCAACTCGGCCGGGGTTTACACCCCCGTTGTCGCTCAAAATGCATCCAACCGCGCCAGATAAATCATATCTCAGGCGGGGAAAAAGATTCCGACACTCGATCGAAGGCTATCGTTTGTCAAACACCCCTACCGACATTTATATATTTTTGTTTTTGAAAAAAAAAAAAAAAAAAGTTTTTTTTGCGGCTTTTCCCGTTCAATAGATTTACAATTCAGCCTCTCGCAAACTCCATCTGCTGATCATACTTTTTTGATAAGCTCAATCACTTTTTTTTCGGCTTTGCGGTCTGTTTTACCATTCTGTTCCTTGTTTTTCATTAAAAAAATCGATCATTTCATTAACGAGCTTGACCATTTCGTTTCGACAAAAAAAATACAAGTTTTCAAATGAGACTGAATACTGTTGTTTTTATTAGGAAAAATGTTTGATAAATTTGATTAGTTTTAAATAAATTGAAGTTTAAATTTTTTAGTTTGATTACCAGTGCTTTAAATTGTTTTATTTATTTATTTTTTTTGTTAGGTCGTTTTTTTTCTAATGTCCCAAAACGATACTTACATTTCGCGTCAAAAGGTTCCAGCGAACAACTCGCAAATCGTTTGTAAGCTCCCATTTCTAATGAAGCGCGCATTATTTTTCATCTCTTTACATACACTGAACGTAAAGAAACATATTTCACAGAAGTTGCCATTGTACGTGCAGTGTCTTTGATCTGCTGTTTAAAAAATATCGAAATTATTTATGAAAAAATGTAAATGCAATTTTTGTATGAAAAATTCGTTTATCTTTGCGTTTAAAATTAAAAAAAAAAAGAAAGAAAATTATGTTCAAACTTTTCGTCAGTGTACTTTTGTAGCGCGATATCAAAAAGTCGAATTATATTCCAATCAAAAAAAAAACAACTGAAATTTCTGAAATTTGATCACGGTAAAATTCATCTACTAAAATTTCGTTTTGCATTAAATTAATTTCATGGGCGTGGCGACGGTCGCACAGAATCAACAAAACATAACGCCACCCTCGCGCGATACACGTTGATATCGAGTTGGTTACAGGGGTAAATTAATATAGCGGGCAATTGTAGCGAATGGGCGGTTTTGGGCGGTCTCATTGTGTTCCCCGAATGGCGCTTTTCGTTCCACTCATTCAAATCGTGATAGCTGATTTTATCAATCATACACACACGTATTTGCATAAAACATATCAAATTTTGAACATCGAAATATCATCAATTTTAAAGTCAAACAATAAACTACAAATTACAAAAAAAAAAAAAAAAATGTAATTAATATTGAGCTGAATAAATTTACATCTGGATATTTAATTAAAACGAGAGATATTTTTTTAATATAATTTTGGAGCAAAATTGTTGGAATAAGAATTGGCACAAGGAGGTGTATTTATGGAACTGAGACGTTCTGATTGGTAGAATGTTATTCACGATCGAATGATGATAATAATAATTATGAGAATGATAAAAAAAAGTGTATACAATGTTGGGATGAAAGGTAGATTTCTAGGCCCGCGGAAAGTGGTGGAAGCCGGATAGTGGTCGGGCAGCATCAGACAGAGGCACATAGCCCCAGGCCATGTAATTCATTACTAAAGCAATCTCACCCTAGCACCCCCTCGGAATCCCCCGACTCCGTGGAACAGGCTCCCGCCGCCCCTGACCCATCAGCCTCCCGCGCCGCGTTATATTATAAAAACCCGAATAGAATAGCAGCCCTGACAACAAAACAAAATGAAACACAAAGCTCTGTTTTTATAATTAAAAAGATTGCGTATACCTATTTCTTATTTCTCATTTTTGTCTTTCTCATCCGACAAATCTCATCCTCTGCTGGCGCACCACCCAGTCTCTCCCCCATCCGACTATTTTTTTTTTTTTGCTTTTTAACTCTCTCTTTTCTCTCTCTCTCTCTCTCTCTCGTCTTCCAACTTCTTTGCTCTGTAACGGGTAAAATTACATTTTTTTTCTATATTAATGGCACAACAACCAATGACGACGTGAAAATTGCAAGAGAAAAATGAGATAATGGAAATCTTGTATCCGGAGATATTATATGAAATGCAACAATCAGCGAGGGAATTGTAAATTAGCGGATAAACTGATTCGATTTTCATCAGGGGAATACGCGTATTACATTCAAACGGAACTGAATTACATTTGACTGGAATAATAAGTTGCCATGCAAATGGTATTTGAAATAATAATAAAAAAAATAAATGACAATGATAATTATTATTATTATTATTAAAATAAGAATAATAAAAAAAGCAGTGCACTGACAATGGCCGAACTGTAAAAACCTTTCATAATTTTTCATTATCCGTCAAGCTCGGCTGTGTCGAACGTATTTTAATCTTGCTTTAATATTCCAATACATAACTTTTACAAAGTAACAGGCGAAACGTCATAAAATGAATCACAATGAAATATTTCGTTCTACGGATCGACAATGGTAACTACTTTTCCAATTTTCATCAATATAACTTCCATGAAGAAAAAAAGTTGATTATAAATTATCGAGTTCTTTTTTTTTTTTTTTTTTACATTTTTATGAAATTATTAAGTCTTCATTATTTGCGTCTTGCGAAATGGAGTGCGATATTTTGATTAATTCCAGGGGGGTTTGGGAGAAAAAACGAGGCTACCCTTGCGAGACATTAGTCCTTTATTTCGAGTCAATCATAACCTGATGAAAACAATAAGCTGCGCGTGTGTGCAAGCGTGGTATTCTTCGCGTTCACGTGGCCCGGCATTATCGGACTCGGCTGCACCGAGTTTTGCTCAAAACCAGCCCCATTTGCTGCAAATCAATGCTATATGCATGTGCAACCGGGGTAGCTATAGCTAGACCAGATTTGTGATTGCGCTAAACCTAAACAATGGCCTATCCATCGATTATCCTCATCCGCCTACGCTACAAGTCACACGATACACCCCTTCTCCTCCCCTATCGTACCAGATTTCGCTTCAATTCATTCAATATCAATAGATTAACTCATGTCATATTCAAATCTTTTTTTATCAATAATATTCCTTGCTTATATGTGACAAATTAAAAATCGACAGAATTAATAAATCTGTTTTTAAAAAGTTTTGTTTTCAAACATCATATTTTCAATTTAATTATTTTATTTAAGGAGAAGATTTTGTCAGACAAAAGTCTTATCATAATTAAAATTTTGAAACAGTTGAAATCTTTGATTTCATTTTCATCGTTATACGAAAATTTTTTGTAATTGTAAATTTATTAGCTGCTTCTTATTTTTTTTTATGTATATGATATATTTCATTTATATTTGATATAGATCCACTCACAAAAATCTTACTTACTAAATGTTGAGGCAAGAAATCGAAATTCTTAGCATTTTGGTTTTGATCCTACAATAATTTTATTGAGTATACTTTTTCGCATGTTAAAGTGAAACTTTCGAAAAATACTGAAATTTGTAGCTTTGAAGAGGAAAAATTGAATTTTTGGAGAGTGTATTTATTAATAAAATTAATTTTCTTTTTTTTTTTTTTTTTAATGAAATTATTTCTCCAACTATAATAATGTTTTTTTTATCAATGGATCAATTTTTTGCAGTGCTATTAAGAAAGTTGAAATTAAATTAAATTTGAAAATATCGAAGATTAAAAAAAGGATTCATATCAAACGAAAGGTAAACATATGATATGTTCAATCTCTTCGGCTGAACAACTTTATCTATAAGATCAATCAAAAATCACAAGTACCTCGTTCACTTTGATCGCGCATCTGGTGAGCTTCAAAGTATATACTTTAGTAGCAAAACATCCGTATCTCTCGGTGAAACCCGTTGCATGTTAAATCATTAGGAAAAAAAGTAGGCATTTGAAAATTGTCAACAATCAAAAATATATCAATTAATAAAATTGAATGAATAAAATTAATTAAATAGTTTCAAATTATGTTTGAAAAAATAAAAATTATTTCAACTGACTTGGAAAATTATCACAAAACTCGGTTGAATTCAGGAAAATGTTGATGTGGATTTATTCATCAAATTGATTCAACTTCAGTTCAACCTATTAATTTCAGTATTTTTGGAGAAGTTTGTTTTTGCTAGAAAAAAAGTAGTTTTGCAACTCGGATAAATAATAATGGCATATCTGCAGTGTGCATGTTTTCATTTGCTTTTTAGCTTGCGCGGAGAGCAAGCGCCGAAAGGCGGAGAATGAAACGCGATTTTAATTTGTTTCAGCTTGCACACAACATTTTCATATATTGCATTTCTCTTTTATGTTTGCGTTCGCATTGTCATTACACGAAGCTCTCTTCTCTTTTTTTTTGTCTCGCAACATAATGGAAGTTGGTAAATGCGCTGCGGAAATTCGGTTGCCGTCTCACAATATGAAATCTACAACATTCATTATAGTTTCTGTTTATTTTATATTTCCGAGCGTATCTTCGTGTAATCATTTCAACTTTTGCTACGATGCTGCATCGGGAAAAAAGCGCACGTGACGATGTTATTTTAATCAACGGCCTTGCGACGTTTTCAAATTGAGAAGATTGAGCAAAAAAATAATGTTGGCTCTGAAGCAACGGGCTATGAAAGGTTCTGAGATTTTTAAATAATTACAAATCTGATGATTAAAAAAAATGTTTCATCTATTAAATATAGGGCGCTGACATTTTTCATACACATATATACATTTTTTTAAAGCAATTGATAACTTTTATCCATAAAAATGATTGAGTATGATTCGATGCGATTTGTTTTCATTTGAATTGTGATCAATACAATTTTTATCAGTCTGTTGCAGACACTGAGTATGTCATCAATATCAATATCTTTGACCAGCAGATTTAAAATGGTTCCGATAAAACCGACTATCAATAAAAACTCAATATATCAACTATAAACGCATCATCATGACATTTTGTAATTCCATGCACAGCTTTATTAATTTACTATTTAATCACAAAACTCTTCCAAAGCGTTCAAATTTTAAAGCGCAACAAATTTATTTCAAGTGTCACAATTTCTGCGGTTCATCCGACATTATTGTACATTTTTTTTTTTTTTTGCTATGCTTGGCATTTGGAATTGTCCATATTTTTTTTTATTTCACCTTATAAACCTTGAGATTCGGTGAAATGGCATCTGTTGTACGTCAAAATAATGAACAAGGAAAGGCAGAAAGGAAAACGAAATTTGAAGATACACACATATTTCACTTAGTTATCGTGGAAATATTAATCTTGGCGCACGCATACAATCGTCGGGGCGTTACAACTTGTTCGGTTCGTACAATGTGTACACACTCCATAACGTAGCAATAACAGTGTTCCATTATATGTAGAAGATAGGTGATGGTAGTCTGTGGCGCCAGCAGATTGCAAAACATGCCTAGATTAATGCTTTCTCATCCCAGAGAGAAACCCGGGTCCTCCCCGTGGTTCCTGCTGTTTAAGCTCTCGCATCTCTTCTCGTCCGCGGCTTTACTTTTCGCCCCCTCTTATATACGCGACCGCGTGTTATGTCACCGTCAAAATTACGCGCTGTCACGTTGAACTGCGCTTTTGTTAACAATTCGTACGGCAAAACCTCATTACTTTTCCATCATTCTCGTCACCTGATAATCCAACGATAGTCCAAATATTTAACTTCAATTCTGCTTGAAAATGCAAGTCAATTGCATTTTCAAATCCAACTTCAAAACTTGAATAGAACTTGAAAATGTTCATATCCCTTACGCTTCCAACTTTGCTCTTTCATCTTTTTTGTTTCATTGAACATCATCTAACCTTAGATAGAGGTCAGAGAGAGAAGGAGAGACTAAAAAGTAAACGAATGGAAACAAAAAATGTTATCCAACCTCGAAATATAGGTTAGGAAAAGACAAAGTAAGGCGTATGAAAAAAAAAAAAGAAAAAAGTTGCGAGCATTTGTTGTTGGTCGTTATGACTGCATTATGTTATATACGTGTTGGGACAAAAAAGTCGGGCATTTGGTGTTGTATGCATGAGAGAACAAAGCGTCATCGCTTGGATATTACACGAATAATGTCGAAATAACGTGACGATAACTGTGTCGGTATCACTGACGCTGGTTGGCAAACTAAACGGCGAGAAACGGGAACGAAGAAGAGAGCACTCTACCTACCCTCGTAATCAATGAATGGACGAGGCGGACAATTCCTGCGTGACAAAAGGCTGACATTTTTTGGCTTTTCAGTCTCGTTATCATAATAATGCAAATGAAAAAGAATTCACCGAGTCCGCGTCTGACTCCCCGTCGAGATCTATGTACAGACAAGAAGGAGCTCGTCGAGGAACTCGCCTCTCTCCGCGGGCCTCGCTACTTTTAATTCTCTCTTCAAATGCTTCAAATGCTCGAATAGTTAGACATTTTCTCCTTTAATATATAGTATACAGTTGGCAAACGAACTTATAGATATATAGCCTCTACACCAACTTTCTCAGCGTCTCTTTTCATTATATCACGACAAATGAAAATTAAAAGCTCTGGGCGCTTATAGCATTATTATTGTCTTCGAATCGGCTAGCTGATTATGTGCCAGTTTTTATCAACCCTTTGTCTTATTTTCTAATGCCTTTTTTCTCATGACGTCATTTTCAGAAGCCCTTCGATCATTTAATTAAACAATTTTTTTTAGTACTATTTTTTCTATCTTCAATTTTTTTTTTTTTTTTTTTTTTTTTTTTTTTTTTTTTTTTTTTTTTTTTTTTTTTTTTTTTTTTTTTTTTTTTTTTTTTTTTTTTTTTTTTTTTTCGTTCGCTCATTGTTTGTTGTTATCTCAATGATCATTTTTGTCATCTCAATAATGACCAAACGTTTTGTCCCACCTGAGACGCGTTGTTTTTCTCGCGCCCGTACAATGGCCCCGGGGTTTATGTTAATCGAGGCGATATTCGCGGTCCCATTGGAGGTGAGAAGCGTAAATGCACGCGCAAACACCTTCGAATTTGCGTTTTGTCTGTCGTCCGCGAATCGCAGAGCTCTTGCTCGTTATGATTATTACATGCTGTAGCGGATAGCGCATCCATTGTAGCGTCTCAAAGAAGGAAAAAAAAAAAAAAGATGCTGCGAGAGCCGAGGACGCATGAAGTGGCAAACGCGAACACAGAGCTCGACTTATATTAATGACTCACCGGAAGGAAAAACTTTTCATCATAGCGCCGTTTTGTCCCAGAGACAACTTTTCTTCCCTCGTTCTCTCTATTCAATTTTCCTCTCATTGTTCATCAATTAGTTCTCGGTCCCGTTCAACATTGAAATTCAAACAACTTCCAATTATCAGTTTTGCGTTTTTCTAACCTATATTTTAGGTTACGTTTGATTCGATTTAATTTCAACAAACCTAACCTAACTTTGAGGTTAGAAGAAGTAAAATGAAAATGATTCACAATACAAAAGCTGAATGTAAACAAAACGAATTTGATGATTGAATTTATAAATAGAAATGTTTTTTAATTAGCCTCAAACCGAGTGGCTGGTTTCATTTTTTGTAGTTTGCCCCTGTGTGTAGATGGCAGTACAATTAATATGAAATAAAACTGAGGTAAAAAGGGTGGAAGGAAAGGGTAGAGTGGAGAAGTTGTAATGTGACTAAATGAATCCACTAACGGCGCAGGTGGAAGGGGTAATTAAAACCACCCTTCTCTGCGAGAACGGATCGCCGAATAGCACTCAGGGCCGCATTAAAAAGGGATCCAATAAAAACTCATTAACCGAATTACTCCTCGTCTGTGCGGCAGCTCGCTTGCAATAATCATTTGGATATTATGCAATTCAAGCTAACATAAATAATTATTTGCTTCGTCAAAGCGACCTGATTAATCAGAATTTGATGCTTTTAATACATTAACATAAAGCCCGCGGGCAAAATATTTATTTTTGCAAAATGAATGGAACATGCCATAATTAATGAGATTACAGAAATAGGAGAATGAACGGAATTAAAAAATGAATAAAAACAATTAAGCAAATGGATGATAAAAAAAACATTCGCCTTGAATGCGAGGATGAATGAACTAATTTGAAAAAAAAAAAAAAAAAAAGAAAGAATTTGAGAAATACATGCGTCGCGCTAGTGAGATTACCGGCCCTGGTCGCTGGGGACTCGTGCGGTTGCCGGAGCTCCCGTAAATGGAACTAATTACAAAGATTCACAACGACTTGTACGTACATCCAATTTCGCATTATTCCAACGACGGGGAGGGAAAACATTTCTGTCGCGACATTTCGTATACGTAAATTACTTACACCACAATGTGCCGCGAGCGACACAAAGAGCGCGACCAATTTGCTCTTCTCTCCTTATTCGTGTGCTCGTGCTGTATACACATTTCTGTATCTCATATAATCCAATATCTCGTCATTGTTCTTCTTTTTTTTCCGCTCTATTTTTTATTTTTTTTTTATTACAAAAAAATTCTGTACACTCAAAAAAATCAGCTGGTTAATTTAACTATTTTTATATAGTTTATATATATTTTATAGTTGAAACAATTATAAATATAGTCGTAACAACTAGATTAAACTAATTAAACTATATTTCGGAGTTCATTTTTTGGTCAACTTGTTATTTCAAGTTCAACTGACTAAAAATTAGAAAATTTTCTCGTTAGAGTTAATATTTTTTTTCCGAGTGATGTATCTTGTTCAGATCGACTGAACATTATTTTTAAAAAGTAGTTAGAAAACAAAGTTGAAATCTGGGTTTCAGGTTTTGGGGTAAAAATGTATGTGAGTAAAAAGCCATACCTGGAAGATGTTCTGGTGATGAGATGGAAGGTAGGAAAATTTTTGTCTGATTAGATAGGGACTTGATTTGGAATCAGTTTGGCATTAATAAGAATTTCGGAGAACGGGTTTAAACGGATTCCGAAACTCCTGCGGGGATCGGCGAAATCAAAGGGGATGGTGACCAATAGCGGTTTTGCAGGTATATATAAGCGCGCATTTAAGTACAGTGCAGTTGGCGAGCTTTTGAGAAATCGAAAATGTGGTCAAAGAGAGCGTCTTAGGCAACTTCCGCTGCACCCTTTGCCTTGGCTGCCGCGATTCAGCGTGCTTAATTACCGACGAAATATCGTTAATTAGACTGAGCCAAGTCAAATCCCGATTTCCGAACGACCAAAGTTCTTCTCCAGCGACCCTATTGCGAGCGATCTCTTTATAAAATACCGCACGATGCCTTTCGCCCCCCTCTAACGAGTCTTGGATCTTTGCTCAGCCGTTACTATTCGCAACTCCAACGCTCTTTATATTTTGAATTACCGAGCTTTCGATCCAAGTTTCTGCTTAAATTACTTCAATTAGACTAAAAGAGTGAGAGGGTTGCGATCGGTTTCGAAACATCTCCAAAAAGAATCGACAGACAATTCAACATAATTTGAAAACGAAATAATAGCGAACTGATTTGTTTCGTCTTATCAATTATTTTATAAATACTTATCTTAAAAGTCAAAATTTTATTTTAATTTTTTATCTAATCTAATCTTTCTTTTAGGAAATTGTTTCAGAAAATTTAATTCAAATTGAAATTGTTTTTTATGACTTCATATTATTTCATATGTTAAATTGTCGACTGTATGATAAATCAGTGAGATAAAATTATAACTTTATGGCCTATCTTGGAAGTTGATATTTTTTTTTTTCCATTTTAAGAAATATAAAAATAGAAAGAAACTGAAATAATTGACTGTTGCCTTGTACGAAAATAAAAATAAGTTAGTGTAAATAAATTATAAACAAAAGTAATCGTTCAAAAAATAAATCAAAAACATCAGAGAAAAAAAATTATACGAAAATCATTAACCATCAAAAGGTAGAACTTGACTCGAACTAATAAATTTGCATATCAACTCGTCATTTCAAAAGCCTTAATCATACATCTAGTGATAAAACAGTATAATAATACATTGAATTTTGAAACGCAACTTTTTCACTGTGTACCCTTACAGAGACATCAATGCCGACACTACAGACTTCTTTTCATCTCTTTTCATCATTGATACCCAAGCCCATAATGCTTTTTCGCTGACTTTGTCACTCTCACGAATCACGTTATAAACATTTTCATAAACAACTTTACATTAATTTTGTTCGGTTGTCTATGAATCAAAACGTTCAAAAGATACGTTCAAAGGTTGAACTGAATAAGGGATGGGTCTCATGACAACTGGCCCTCTTGATTATGGGGAAAACAAGCCGAAACTAAGCCTCCAAAAGCTTAATTACGCGTGTGGGGCCAATGGACAAGGCTGAGGTTTTGGTGTGGTCACAGCTGCTGCGTCGCGTTAATGAATTTGTTTTAGCGGTTGTTCTGGGATTCGTCGTTCTCATTTCGATCGCGAGCCCCACCTCGTCGCCGTCACCGCAACCCTTCGCTCTCTAATGAATCCAGTTTGTAGATGCGCTCTCACTCTCCCACCCTTGCGAGCGCCATCCCACACAGCCGTCGAGTTTATTCGAGTTGTTCTCTTTGCCGAGTCCGTCTTGCTTCCTCCGTCGTTTACACCGTGCAAACCACTGTACTTTTGGGTTAAGAGCGCCCCTTGGCTCCGCAACCCCCGCGCCGCCACCCTTCACGTCCCGCCGGAGCTGCAGATTCTAATTAATCAGCTAGCCACCGCGCGAATCGCGATAGGTGCATCGATTATGTGTGGACGTGCATGAACATCCAAAACACGCTCGCTCTCAACGCACCGCCCGTTCTGCGTTGCTTAACCGGAACCCGCCGTAATTGACTGCTTCGTTGACCATCTAACAAACACATTTTTTTTTACTCCACCCAAATTTTGATGTATTTGATCAAACGATCCACATCCGAATACGTTTCAATTACAACCAAAAACATGATTAACAAATTGATCGATTATAATTAGCAAAAACAAAAAAAAACAATTTCATAAAGAGATTTGAAAGAACGACATCTGGTGTTGTTTTTTTAAAACTGTCCGGTGTCTCTTATTCGAGCTGTTTTTCTGTCTTTTTCTTTTTTCTTCAATGAACTTCAAAAGACTAATTACAAATTGGGTTTATTTAGTAATTTGTCGAATGTTTATTTTTTGTTTGATTTTTAATTTTTGGCGCTTGGAAATTTTGGTGGAATAAATTCGTTCGTTGCAACCATTCATGTCCGAGTTAATTGAAAAGACAAATTACTCTCGAAACCATTTACTCTAGCGACATGCAGTGTAATCGACTTCCAATCCGAAAATCATGAGCAAAACAATGGGCACAGCCGTGCGTTTTATAAACAAGACACGTGACCCCGTTGTTTTGCTCTCAGCACGTGACTGTTCGGCGACACGTTCAAAACCAAAATTCTGATCCAACTTTAACCATATAGCAGAGATTCGTGGCACGTACGATCTTATCGAGTGAATTCACTTGTTGATCGTAATACTGTTTATTTTTTCTTTTGCACCCCTCAATCAATCCGGATCAACATATTTTTATCCATATAAAATTCATTTTACCATCAATTGTCAATTTTATTACAATTTCTTTTTTTTTAGAATTTTCTTCTTAAAAACTAATGATTAGCATTGAAATGATGGCGAGTCGCATTTAAATCAATCCGTCTGCATGTCCTAATGAAAAATTTAAAATAAGGGAAAGGATGGATTGAAAAAGCCCGTATGTGTGAATGTGACTTGTAAAAGACTTGATACGGGATGATGAACTCTGACCTATTATCTGAATCATGTGCCGCGTATGAGATTAGTTTTCATTGAGGTGATTCTGATGGGGCTGTTGGGCTAGAGTTAACATGATTGTTCTCGCAGGGATAGCAACCCCAGGGGTCCAACTCCATTATACTTATTTACTCTCGAGTACGCGCTCTTTCAGCGCAACATAAAGCGATCAACAAATTGCTGTCAATATCTGTATAATCAAACTTGGCTTTTGCGTCAGTCCGTGATCCCTCCCTTCTGATAAAAAGATTATTGTATTGCAGCAACCTCTGTGAAGCAAAACCTTTTTAACACCGGCAATCGTCCGACAGATTGTCCAATGGTGATCTAACCCATCAGAATTGAGATATTAAAATACACAAAGTAACAAAAATTGGTTTGGTTTTGTTTCATTTTTGGTTGTCTGTGTTTTTTTTTTTTTTTTTTTTTTTTTTGTTAAGTTAAAGGATGAAAACAAATTACTATTCAAAGTGGATTATCTGATGAATCAAAATCGGTGGTTTGCACATTAGTGGAAAGAAAAAGGAGCGTAAGCAGAGGACGAATAAAACGAGTGATTTTAATTATCGAAAACGCGGGTTTAAAAGAGCATGCTACATCCCCTTTGTTATCCAAACAACGTGATAAGGCTCTGAGATTTGACTTCGACCGATGCGTTATTAAAACATCATGACGGTTGTACATTCAGAATCAGTGGCATGCGCAGGATCGTTATTTCCATCTCAATTAATATTTTAATCAAGCCTCTATATACCATCACGTTGTTCCATTTACGGACTCCTGAACTTCAACCTGATGCCCTTCTCGTCTTTCGCTTCAGCGTCAACCTTTAGCCGTAATTGCGAACTAATACAACATTCGTGATTCATGATATATCCTTCAAACAAAAACTAGATCGACTCCAAAAAGAAATTTGATTTTTAATCCCAGTGAATCCGAATTGAGTCAAACATCCTTCGAATGTTTTTTTTTTTTTTTTTCTTTTTGTATTTTTACTGAAGGAAAAATGCTGCGGTGGGTTGCAAAACCAGTTAGTTGGTTTTGCAAATTTGACGGGCAATAGAAAAGATGCGATTCGTGATTAGATAATTGATTAGAGGGTACATTAAGGTAACGAGTCGCGTTGAGAGCGAAACAATGGCGCATTGTAATGAATGGTGTCCAGACGAACAGACAGATACTGTGTAAGGCGAATTACAAAACGCCGAAGGAACGAGAGAGGGACGCCGAGCGCCATTAACCGCCACTGTTGCGGTGAAAACACAGGATACCTCCCTCGACCAATGCGAGAAGGAAGAAAGCAGAAGCTGCGCCCGAGTGAAAATGATATGCCGGACAATGACCAGCGGCTAAGTATGATTCGGTAGATGCGCGTCTGAATATTAACGGTCTCATGCGAAAATGCCTGCAACAATGATCAGCATTCTGGCAATTAGTGACCCTTCTCTTGCTCGTCGAATTTCTCATTTTCCAACCAACCAATATTCATAGTCCACCAATTCGAAAACAACAAAAAAAAAGGGAAGACACAAAAAGGAGCGAAACATTCGATATAAAAATGTTGCAAACACGAAATTGATGGGACTTTTGACAGAATTAATATCTTCCGCATGTCAGGACTTGGAAATTTGAAATTCAAGCTGGTGGTTGATGGGTAAGTGCGCTTCCACACGAATTAATCGATTGTGAACACGTAATATGTTACGGGACGATCGCTTTCGGCGCGCCGGAATGGAGCATGATAATTTTGACATGTACGCTCTCAAGATATACGAATATCGCGTATAGAGAATATCATAAGCCCCAGGGCTGCGTTCACATGTCACAGAGACACGACGATACGAATGAATAGCTATATTACACCCAATGCAAAAGGAATTTCTACGTCAACAGAGTCCAATGCCCCATTGACTGCTCCCAGAGCTTTGCATGCGTTTCTTCTCTTTTGCCCATTGTAAGAATTATTATTTTTTCTTCCCTGCTTCTATTTCAATTAGTAAAACTTTTGGGATCAATTGAAAAATCTCTTTGTTCTGATTACAAAAATTGGAAACTTGATTCAAACTGTTACCAACATTTAGATACAGCAACATTTTGTCAGCGTTCTCTTGGGAAAGTCTTATGGACAAAATAGATTAAAAAAAAAAAACAAAAAAAAACAAAAATGATAGAACAGAAAAGAGTTGTCATCTATTTGGAAACGTAAAACATCTGTAGGACAGGGAACAGCGGATCTGCTTAATATTTTAAAAGCCTCAGTTTCTTGAGTCCCCGTCCCGTCATTATTTTTGGTAGTTCCTTTTCATCGCAGATATAATCGTTAGTTGCATGTAGCGCGCATAACAAGAATTTCAATGGAGAGCCACGCAACTTTTTTTCCCCCCCTCTTCCACCCCTCTCCTTCTTTCTAATTTTTTGAACGACAGTCGGAAAAACGAAATACAGTGAATACAGGAGGCCGGAGACAAAGTTATAAATCTGGCAATGAGAGAGTTGTCGAGTTTTTTTTACCTCCTTCTCTCTTCGCGTCCGCCCGCTGTCTCGCTTCTTTCTCTAGGATCTCGCGGGCTCTGCATTTACTTTGCTCTGTTCTCCGAGCTTTATCCCGCGTTTATGGATTGTAGCTACGATTAGCTTATTATTCCAATCCTTTGTCGGTGCAACTTCAAAGCCATCTCGCGAGCGAGTTTGTGTGTATGTGATATCTACTCTCTTCTATTTGTCGAATGATTTAGAAATAAACTTTTTCCTCGCCTTTGTTTCAATGTTTGTCTTCAAATCATAGAAACAACCAAACAACAAACAAATTTGATTCAATTAACGAAATGACGTCCACCCCAACATCGTCAGCGTCAACTTATTTTCTGAAAAATTTGGCATCCAAAAATGCGGACTTGTCAGTCATCCAAGTAAGATCTCCATGAAACCGTGCGACCCCCTTCGTCGGCCACTTAAGTATATAAAAAAGACTATCCCTGAGAAAGCATCAACGGTCGCAATTAGCAAGCAGTTCTGCGAATCGTTGGGAGGGAGAGTTGATCGGAGTAAGTTTTGTGGAGGATCCCATCCATTAACATCAGAGCTAATTTTGACAAAGTAGGAATCATAGCTGCGCGACTCGAAGGACAAAGGTTGGCACCGAGCAACCAGCCAGGGCTCGAGCATATTATACAATGCTATCTGGCGGCCCGCAATCGCATACAACTCTTGGCTCATTGTTTCTCGTTACCTACAGATGTGCGGTGCGTGCCTCATTGTCGGATTATAGCGAAATGTTGAATCGAGGAGAATGATAGCTCTAAGCAAATGCAGATGCAAATTGGCAGCAACCGATGACAAACAGTTGTTCCGAAACAAAAGGACAAATATCTACTTACCGTGTCATCGGTTGTGCTTTTTCATGTTTTACATCCTTGGGGTATTCGGTTTTGGCCAACTTCTTCAAAATTGGCTAACTTGACCATCAGATTTAAAATTGTACAATATAAAAACGCAAACAGTGTAACAACAAATTATTTTTTAATGAACAATATGAATAATGAATAAACGTGTTTCTGATCATTCTAATCAGAGTTACACATTTGACTGTTGTCTCAAAATTGTTTTGATAAATAACTTTCAAACAACTAAATTAATTAATTCGTCTTGATGATCATTGTGTTTTTGGGGATTAAAAATTTAACGTTAAATGTTTATTTAATAAGGCATTTCAAGATATGATCAAATTTGAAAACAGATCAGATTTGACTGATGTGTGCAATCCTCTGTTGACACTTGTCATCGTCAATTATAAGACGCGATTCTTCTTTAAAGTGGATTAAAAGCTCAGAGAGAAATAAAAAAGTAGTAAAAGGGAAAATCTCGCGGGAAAGATTGGGCGGAGAGGGAGAAAAAGAAGAAGGGCGAGAGGGAGGGTGAACGTCGCGATATTCTTGAAGGTCTTCATGCAATTTTGCTGCGAAAGATATCTCATCTCGTAATGTAGTGCGTTGCCTCTCTTAACGGAGAAAAGAGAAGCTGGTGTAATCATATGATGACCGTGTTTGTATGGAGCGCCAGGTGGCAGGGGGTAACTTTTTGTATAAAAACATATTTATCCGCATGCATGGAGCCCTCTCGTAACGAGATACAATGTTCGGGGAGGCGGGGGGGTTGGTGGGTGGCTGCGTACATACTGTTAGAGTGTATCCATGGGCGCGCGAGTCCGTGTGCACTTATGTACCTTTTTATGTGCTCCCAGCCAGACTCACAAAGTGAACTCATAATGTAATCTCTTAATGGGGGTATCAAGCGTGCCGCGAGTCTTGTCCACGCGCGTCAATTTTAAAAAAGATCTGCACTCTGAAGACGGCAATTTGCACGTCGAGCAACATCCAAGCATCATTCTCCGATTGTCATAGTTAAAAGAATTGAACGTAAAAGATAGAAAGTTAAAAATGATAAAAAATTAGATTATTTTATTGATCTAAAGTATTGCAAAGTCATGGTAACTGCTGAAGTTGTTTTTTTATATGACTCGTTGAATAATTTCTTTGGATAAAAATATTTTTATAAATATTCATTCAGTATCACAATTTTCAAACTCCAACATTCGTATATTACATTAAATATTTCCTGACTATCTTCTCAATAAACCAATCGTCCGAGAACTGTAGATGGTCTCCTTCCAGGGAAATAAAGTCGAGTTGACCGTTTTCATTCATGGTCTTTAGTCCCAAACGATCCTTCAATGATAAATTTATTGATTAGATGTATTGATATAGATTTTTTGTGGGTCAACGAGGTTTGATCTTTGACTCTTACTTGGAGGTATAATTCGGTTTGTTCCATAGGTAATACTTTTTTCGACTGGCCAGGCTTATAGAATCCGAACCATTCTGTTTCTACTGGTACAACCATCGAATCTTGTTCAAACTTCACGAGAACTAATTTTTCCAACCTTTTCAAATTATTTATGTAGTCCTAAGTATGTAATTATAAAATGAATTTAACAGTCAGGATATTTTAATTGACTATATTTAGATAAATAAATTAAAGATCCTGTGATTCTTACCATATTGATCTTTTTCTCATTATTAATATCAGCCAAAAATATGCTCCTGTTTTTGTATGTGCTTTCTTCGTATGGATTGTGCCAGTACTCAGCTTGCACAGACATTTGTTGAACCATGCTGGAACATTATTAACCCACACATTAGACTCTTACAACGGAAATATCCTATTTGATAATCTAAATGTATGAATTGTTTCGAACTCATTGCGAGTGAAATATGTTACTTGGTGTAAGCTGCATAATTCAACATCTTCCGGAGGTAGTTGCACCAAAAGAACGTGCAATGAGGCAGACCAAAAACTCCTTGGTGCTGTCCTCCAATGGATATCAATTTTTTCATCGGTGGTGACGGACATCTCTGAGCCACAGCTCGTCTGAAAATAATTATCTTTGTATTTAAACTGTTGTACATCTTGAAATAATGAAAATTCATAGTTGACACATTAATTTAATTTCGACTTACAAAAATTGAGCCCCTTGAGAGAACCCAATGGCATAGTAACCATCCTTTAGAGATGGATCGTTCTGTAATTGTGTACACGCTTCTGCCACTTGCAAATTGACATTTCTCATGTAACTATTTTCCACATCCTAAAATATAACAAATGAGAAAACGGGTAATTTTAAAGAACAGAAAGTGGCGCTGGATATATCATTTCTGTTATAGACAATTACCTCCATGGAATTTTTTCCGATTCGCACTGAATGCACATGAACGTCAGGTATCTCGTATTCTATCAGTTTCATAATTTTCCCCATGCTAAACGAGAAACAACAGCTGTCGCCTGTAATTTAGTCATCAAAACGTCGTTAATAACACATAACATAATTTGGTAATCACGATTGAGCTGCTAATTTCTAATTAGGAAAAAATTATAGTTTTTATATACATTTTATGATGCTAAATGTTTTGAGTGAAGTAGAACATAAAAATTTCATTAATCAGAAATTTGCAAAAATCAATATCTGTATTATGTATAGTTAATAGAAGAGAAATATAATAGTAATATAATATTAAATCGGATAAATATTTATTTTACTTTTGCATAACTTTTTTATAAGTTAAATAATGATTAATTTAACCCATTTATATAATTAATATGAAAGCGTAATGCTTACCCATTCCATGCCAAATTACGATAGGCACGGCTGCGTTTGCATGTAATTGCGTGAAATGTGTTACCACGATTATGAACGTTGTCAATAACATTTTATTTGTAATCAAATTCATCTCTTCTTTAACTTTTATAAAAATGTATATAAAAACTTATATAGTGTGGTTTATTAATCGATCTACACTGCAAGACACTTAAACAAAACTCTGATTGTTTGAGCACATCTTTTTGTATTTATACTACTGTTAGACAAAGTGGTCACTAACGTAAACAAATGAAAAAAATCATACTCGTTACGCCACCAAAATATTCTCACTGAAACTATTCGATGTAACTTTGGTCGGTAAAAAAGAACATCTTCAATTGAACATGTAATTTTTCTTTTTTATTCAAAATTAAAAATATTCTCCATTGATTACACAACGACATAAATTTTTATATTTTATATTCATAATTTTGAATTCGGTATTAAATTGTAATCCCATTGCATTCAGTGGGCAATATCGATTTTAAGAAGCTACCTTAAATTTATATATAACTACCACCTTTGTGTTGATTATTGATAGAAAGTTATTTTTCAATATTTATAAGTTTTTCAATGGCAAAAATAGGTCTGAAGATTATATTTAGGTTTGAAAATTGAATGATGAACTTTTGCATGCATGAAACTGAAAATATGATTTTAATTTTATATTAAATTTAATTTTTTATCCGGGATAGGGTTCATTGACAACAACTGTTTATAATTAATACATAAACATTTTCTTTAATCAGTTTGTAATGAGATTCTCACGCGTGTTACTATACAGATGATTGCCGAATCTGAAGTTCAAATCTACAGATTCAAACGAACTAGAAACAAATTTGTGAAAATTATTTCTACAATCAATCTATGCAGCTTGGTAATAATTATTTACATCACGCTTTGTTAACAACTCATTTACAGAAATCACGATAGTCGTTTTACATTGATCTACAAATTCTATTTTTCCACGCCTACGACATATAAATTTGCAACCGACTGATATATCAAATATTCATACTTTACAACTATCACATACGCTCCGCGCATTTTTTTTCCGCCGCCTTCGTTGATTATTAATCACAAAAAAATTCGATTTAAAATCTGCAAATACATACAAAAAGTATCAAAAAAAAAAAAAAACACTCCATCGAGATTATCATGTGAAGTTCAAATTAAATAAATTTAAATAATTTTTGTGATTCAAAAACACGTAAAAACTCACATTCTCTGAAATTTATATAAACAATCTCGCACAATTGCAGTCAATCGTTTCAGACTAGTAAAATACCATAATCGCAATCGATTGGCACATTTCACAACGTTTCAGTCTTACACGATATAACATTAACATTGTCTTAATATGACAAACTTTTTCTTAACATCATAATGCATTCAGTTATTAAGGCACATTTATCTGGACGTTATTGATTCAATCTCACGAATATTACACAAAATTACAAGAAAAACAAATGTTTCCATATGAAAAAAATACAAAATGATTAAATCAATTTTTTTCTTTTACGTCGTTAAAGGTTTTTAAAAAAAGGTTGCCACTATCTTACTTTCTCATAACTTGAAAAAGCAAAAATTCTCACATCTCTGCTCCATAATTTTATATCAATTTATGTCAGTAGCTCGATTTCAATACTTACGCGAATACTTTGAAACACGAAATACTGTACCAAAGTTTTACATAACAAATACACGAAACACTTAAAAAAAGAAGTCCCCATTCAACGAGGACGAATTCTCAGACCGATTCGAAACCAATCAAAAAAACCTTGTTTAATTAAATTTTGTTGTCTTTTCATTAGTTTCGATTCAATCAACCTTCAGCGTTAATATAACGAATTGATTGTCACCGTGGAAAGCGCAGGATACAAAAATACGGTATAAAAATATTCGTTGGGAAAATTCGCTCAACGAATTCTCGCTCGTTGTTTGATGGTGACAGAAGTTTTTTCGAAACTTCTGCAACGCAGTTTGAAAGGAACTTGGTCTACACGATTCGGTGCAGGTCGCCGGAGTGGCGTCTCTGGATCACAGGAAGTCCATTTTTTTGGCATGCAACTGTGTATAGCTTGTTCATGTCGTTGAGTCGCTTCTCCAGTCTGAGGTGGTTGAGAAATTGGTCTTTGTTGGATCCTGTGAAGTAGCCTCGTCCCACTGTCAGGCGAAACGCTTCTTCCTCTCCGGGCGACAACTTAAGTTCCGACTTTTCAGCTGATTCCGATGTCGACGAGGGGATACTTTGTGTCCTTGGGAGAGCAGAGTGTTCAGCCTCTGAATGAAGATCTAAAAAGATATTATCGTTTCAAAAAGCAGTTTAAATTAAACTTGAATTTAAAATACATTTTTCAATTGTAAAGATAGAGACAAATTGTCAATTTGAACCAAAGAAATTATGTATCACAATAACATGTTGGAAGAAATTAGTTTGTTCATTCAAATTTATTTGTCTTTGTTTTAAATTGATTTTTTAAGTTAATATGTAGATTTTTTGTAAGTTTACCAGTGTCAGAGGCTGCATCTGATGAACAGCCGGAAGACGTGCTGACGTCCCACCAGCAGGGCTGCAACGAACTGGGTATCGATGTCACAACTTGAGTGGCTACGCCAAGTTCGCCAACGTTCAGGCTATTCTTGCTTCTATTTGGAATAATCATGGCAACATCAAAAGTCGATGAACGTTTTCTTCGACGAAACTCCGCCGCTCTTCTTTTTCTCCTCTCTCTTTGTCGCAAATGTGCCTCGCTGTAACTTCTGAAAGGCAACGTTTATGAAAGTCAACAATTTATTTTCCCTTCAAATGAAAATCGTTGGACTAAAATCAGAATTCTGACACAAAGATGCAAACTGCAGACGTGTGTACTAATTTTACATTTTAATATTAGACTTTTGATAACCGAAATTTGACACTTTGATTTGTTGTTGCAATGTAGTTGCTATTTTTTCACTTTAAGATGGATCAAGCGAAACATGCAACTTTGCTTCGTTATGAAAAATGTCAACCTTTGCAGCGACCTTTCTTTTAGCATTTGTAATGACCTTAATGCTCAAGCAAAATTGATGCGGATGAATGTCATTAATTTTTACAATTGCTTCAGTTCAAAACATAAATGCTCATTTTATAAAATCCAAGTTTTATCTTGATTTTAAATAAAAATTGTGTAACTCAATCAAATTACCTATTTGTTATTGTACTGTGCGCTGTGCTCGTTTTTCGTGGATTCTCCGTGACTTGGGAATCGGATGTTTCGTTTGACACTTTGCTCTCGATACATCTGAAATCAAACAAATAATTCACCCATTAAAATAAATTAGATTACATTTATTTGTAAACAATAAAAATTTTTTTTTTATTGCTGAAAGCGATTATTTTATTTCATACTCAGATAACCAAGCGAATTTGAACAAATGGATATTGAAAAGAAAAACAAAATATTCGCGATCAATGAGAGATTGCTTTATCTTTTTACAAAATTAACCCACATGAGTTATCAGCGCTGATAAGATTTTCATTTTGTGAAGTGCAATCAAAGCGATTCGTCAGGTCTAAAGTCAGGGACTTGTGTCGGTTACATTTTATATCTTGAATTTTTTTTGCACTCAAAGAAAAAAAAGAAATATTGAAAATAATAAGAAATTGGTGACTGAGTTCCTTGTTTTTCGTTAATTACTTCAATCGAATCCTCGAGATTATAATTCAGCGGCCTCGAAATAAGTCGCAGTGTCAACTAACGTATGGCGATTAAGGACACACGTCCCTCCCTATTTCTTCGTGAGTTCAACAGTGCCTATGTGACACTAACACAGAGGCATTCGAAAATAGCGTCGATCTCGATCTAAAATAAAATCGTAACAACTTATACGTGTGTCACATCATTTCCGCGACAAATTCCTCGCTCTCGCATAAATCATACTTGGCATTCCTTTTGCCTTCAAAGTTTATGGTCATATAAAATGATACCATGTCAGAGAAACAGCAATGTCAAGCATTCATCCAAATTCTACTTTTACCTCGACTTTTACAACTTCTTATTGATTATTTTTTTATTTTGTACTTCCTTTGATGATAAAGTCAATAACTGTTGTTTCTTTGATCAAACTAATTTTTTTGGTATTAAAATTTGTTCAATTGTTAAATTTTGTTTTTTGTTTTAATTTTTAAACAATTGATGAGTCATCTTTGACATATTGCGCATTTAGTTATGCGAGTGCAGGTTTATCGGTTACGAGTAAAACGAGAGAAGAGCTGTCGATAGGATATCTGTATGACTAGTCAATTATTTGCAATCGCCTTGTGCTTGAACATTTATTTAAGTCGGGTGTGTGTACACGTTCTCGCGTCACGCATGAATCACAGGCCATTAACTGCTCGCGAGAACGCGATACCATAACCTTCCTCTGGATCTCAATTTATTGTAGAAACTTTTTCTACTGCCAATTCATTCATGCTTGGTTGCAAAAAAATGTCCTACTGGCCAATTTCATCACTTTTTCAGTTTCTTTTTTTTATTGACAATTAAAATATTTTGTTTGTTTGTATTTTTTTTTATTTCTCATTAATTTGTCTGGTCGTCTTTTAATTGCAGTAATCAGCAATTGGTACTTATTTTATTTAAGTTTGATTATGAATAAATGATTTGCAAAAATATGACTCTTACAAAATGTAATCCACTTAGGACTAAACCGACTTAGACAACTCTCACTTCCGCGATGCATCTGCATTAAAGCCCTTTGGGTGTAGAGTATGAATCTAAAAATAAATTCTGATTCCCATGGCATATGAGCATTGATTTAACAGTAATCCAGTCCAAGCCGCCAACGTTGCATAATCACGCGTGCAAGAAAAGGATGGTCGAAAATCATTTATTCCATTTAACCTAACTGACTTATGATACGGTAGGGCATCTTAATTATGAAACGTTCATCAGTATAGGATTGCTACCGCGCTCCGAAAATTTAAACAGCTTTAACCTTGAGAACAAACTTGAAATTCTTTTTCCCAATTGAATTAACATTCTTTTGTATTTGTTGTATGATTTTTCAAATCATTCTCAAAATCTTTTTCTTTCTCGTTTGATATTCATTCGTTATTTAAAATTGTATGCTGTTTATTTTCTTTTTTTTTTGTGTGAATGAAAAGAGGTTTTACAGTGCAATCAAAATTTTTGCTGATCAAAAACAAATCCGCCAAGATATTTTCAGCATCAATCAAACTCACAAGTCAGAAGCCACGAAATGAAATTGAAAGTGGCATGAACTTGGATCGAGACTATAAAGCGACGAGCGAGTTATAAACAGAACAAGAATATCTTTTTTTTTTGTTAAGTTGAGTATAATTTGACAACACAATAACGCGTCGCCAGGGACACGACAGAATGCAAAGAACGCATCTCCCCCCTTGATGTGTCATTTTATCCTTCAAGGGTTCCCATGCTGAGAGCATGCAAAAAAAGAACACGGATTCTACTTTCGATTATAACACGTTTTATCGAGTTTCCAGATGCAAAGTTTAATAATTTTTATATCAGATTAGAATATATGAAACAAACATGTTTTTGTTGATGCTAAAAAGATGAACATTAAATTTTGTTATTACAACATTTAAAATTAGACAATAATTTTGATAAAAGGTTTGATAAATAATTTGAATAAAAAGTACATTGTATAAGTTTGAATACAACAAAAAATCTAAGTCGAATAATGCATTATAATGATGATTTGCAAAATTTAAAATAAGCAAAAATTGATTTAAAAATCGTTGTTGTATCAATTATTTGCAGTACGAGTTATAAATTCTGTCGTTGTACAACAAAATCGTCATCTTATGAAACAATGCGATCAGATTTGGTGGTTCAGAAAAAATGAAAACATTTTTGACGACCTTATGATAAAGGTGGTGATGAAATTCATTGTCCTATCAAACAAGATTTCTCGTATCAAAGAGCCTTTGAGTATCTATCATCTGGACTGTTGAACAACTTTTCAAAAATGAATACAAAATCGATCAACTGAAATATTTAAGTTGAATCCACGATTCATTATTTCAAAGAAACAAACAAATAATTGAGACTTATTTAAATAGAAGGAATACATTATTTTTTTAACTCCGCGAAATTTTGGTTTCGTGCATTGCTAATGACCTTCATTTTTAATTCATACTTCTTACAAACTAGATCAATTGAGTTTGAATTGAATTGTTCATTACGTCAGTTACTATTCATGTCAAATCGAAAGTTCTAAAGAAGGCTCTCACCACAAATGCATAATTTATATGAACCAAGATTACAATTCCGGGATTCTAATGCACATACCTATTAAAATCTATTTCCAATGAGCTTTACAGTGGCCTATACTCACATACAGGACAACGCTACTATTTATATATCGAAAATACTTATTTCTTGATGAATCATGTGCGATGCCAATCGTAGCTTACAGTACAAATATTGTATATACTCAGAACTCTTTATCGCATTCTTTCCAAACTCTCACTTGAAAATCCTACACAGTCATCCTTCGTATCGTCGAAAATATATATATATATATATATATATATATATATATATATATATATTTTTTTTTTTTTTTTACAAAAGAGATGACAATTTACTTTCATTCAATTCATTTTCATATCCAATTTTTTTTTTATTTAATTTCATTTCAAAATTTTATTCAAAACAGCTCTTCAATTTAGTGCTCGGAGGCGATTACATGAATTCATATAAATAAGTTTATAAGTGTTAGTTGAAGGATTGAATGCAAGAGCAAAATTTGAAATTCAAATATGGGAACGGTAATATAACGTTGCAACTAGACAGGTCAATGAAATAAGTATAAGAATGTTCTTGCAAACGGATACCAATTTACTCTACATATAAAAACGCAAGAGTCGTGTCGATTATGCAATCAAGCGATTGCGAGACGAGATTTCAAGGTGATAGGCAATCGCATCAGTCGCTAGCTTTGCTATGCACATAATAACTACACTGATCAATTTCAATTAATCCATATCGACACTTTGGCTCACTTGTCAATCTTCCTGGATTGTTTTCCGTTACGAATCAAAAATGATTTACAAACGGATTGAATAAGATTCATCTTTTTTCAATTACAAAACACGAACAAAATTCCTGTTTATAATTGCCGTGTTAGATGATCTGTGATTGGTTGCTTTAATCCGGAGAAGTGATTTTTAGCGTGATTCACAAAAGATCTATCTTTTCATTAGGTTAACAGAAATAGGGAAAAAGTTTTGAAGAAATGATTCATAAATAAAATTGATCAGTTCCAAAAAAAATGGAAGATTAAACATTGACACAATGTAATAAACGAATGCTAACCACAAAAATATATATAATCCTTTCAAACTTTGTATATAGGAAGGTGTTAATTTTGTAAAATAAGAAAAGAAAAATTAAACAGTTATAATAAAAATGCACGGTTGAAAAAGAGATTGAAATCTTTGAAGCAAAAATGTATATATAAAAGATTAGAACAAAAGTGACCATTTTTATACAAGGTTATCATTGTTAAAATACAGAAAAAAAAAAAGAGAACAGATCAGAGATTTAGTAGAAAATAAATTATAAGTAAGGTTAAAACAGTTACTAATTAAAATCAGTTTTGACGATTTGATCATTGTTATTATGTTTTAAGGTTGATTCGAAACTGATTATTGTATGATTTCGTGACACCAACCATGTGAATAATGGTTGAATTCATGTTCTAATCACTTTCACTGAGATCCTCTCAGTGAAAGTTGTACACAATAACAAAGTGACATAATCAGGGAAACAAGTTATTCGTAAGTTTGTGCGAAGAATTTGAAGAATTTGCACATTAAGAGTCTGGCAACAAAGAAAATTGACCCAATGTTTTACAACTTCCATCGCCTTTTCGTCAGCTACCAAGTCTAATTATTGTTTCTTAAGTTATTTCGATGATTTATGACACCATTAATTGCCACATTCGCTCAAACAAGAAACAGCCGACTGCTAATCAAATCCCGTTTTGTCAACATTGCATTCATTCGAATAAAAAAAAAAAGTGCGTCTCATCTGGCGCTCATGTTAATAAAGCATAATTAAATCAATTAAAACTGTTGAAACAAGCGACTGCAATTTATAAATATTTTAATCGCCGAACAAACGACAAATCACTGATTACATAAATTGTTTTGCATTCTCGTAATTTATATTAACATTAATATTGTAGGCTTCTTTCAACATAATTCATGCAACTTGAAAAAAAAAAAAAAAAAAAAATCCCAAAAAGAATGACGATAAAATTAGAATTGATTTTCTGAAAAACAGCATTCAACAAAATTCAATCCAAGCCTTTTGTTCTAAACATCTCGTACGAAATAAAGAGATCCGGAAAGTTTTGTTTTGACTTTCACTTTTGGTGAAAAATTCGTACCTGTATTTCGGGTCGAGCAGCCTCTGACAGTTCCACGCGAAGCGAATAGCCAGCGAGGCAAAGGTCGACGAAACGATGCCCATGGTAAACAATTCACGTGTCCAAGCCAACAATTTTCAACCAAAGGCTGGACCAAAATGAATCAACCAAATTTGAAAAAAAAAAAATAATAATAATAAACGGAGACGTTCGTTTGCTTTCACTCAACTGTTCGATACACGTGCATAACTGTGCTAAGTGCACGTGCACCGTTCAGACAATGCACTCCTGGAGAGCTTGCACTGAGCGTGCATCCGCGTGATGCACAAGACACAATCTGAAACGCACACACGCGATGAATGACTACATGCTTTTGTACAGACGGCGGCACCGGCATAGCCAGTTTTATACAACGTTCTCCCCCTCTGCTGGGTTCCCCACCTGCACGTCGCGCCGGCTGCAACGCGTCATGCTGACCACGTGGATCACGCTTGGGTACACGAGCACTCACAAACAACAGCACCAACTGTCACGGAGTAAATAGACCCAAGCGTACAAATTAGCACGCCCAATTGACGGAAGTCGACACTTCTTCTTATTTTTTTGGATCCTCCCCTTTCCAGATCATCTCCAAGCTCAAACTGCTCCGAGAACAAAATTCAAATTCGTTTGGTTCGACTTTTTTTTTTTTTTTTTTTTTTTATTTGGGACATAGTTTTTAAATCAATTAACGGAAATGAAAATGAACGAAACTGTATCAAAATGTTATCTCCGAGATAGTGGTTGAAATGGAAACCACGTCAAAAATGAATCACTGGCCAGACAATCAAGATTAAAAAAGGAAACTTATTGGGTAATGAGATGCAGCTCCAAAAATGTCTAACAGTTGAAAGTATAAAGTGTGAAATAAACTGGAAATTCAAGTTCTTTTAAACGCATTTGACAATTTAAGTAACTCTTATTTTGTTTGAACAATGTCGGTTTTACGAGAGAGTCGGTGTTATAATTTCATCGATTTAATGAACAGCGATGGTATTTATCGCAATTTTTCAAATAAAAAATGAACAGAGGCGGAGCATACGTTTGTACATTTTTGTTGTTTGTAGCATTTAACATTTATATGTTGCAAGTGAATCAAAAAAATTTTTTTTTTTCGTTTCAAGGTTGTGCATCAGTATACATTTTGATGAACAAAGGAGTCGTTATTAATAAATAATTAATGATTTTGATAACTGTTAGATTAAGATTGTTTGCATTTTTTCTGTTGTTGTCGTGCAAAACTTGATTTGCAATATCAGTAAAAAAAAAGAACAACTTTTTAAGAATCGTTTTTTACTACTACATTTTTACAACATCGCTAGATGATGCGTGTCAGATTTGGTGCTAATTAAATCAATCTTTCATTAGAATTAATTTAATTATCGCCATTCATTGGTGCTAATTAACAAAAAAAAAAAAAAAAAAGGTTTTAAAAGATTCCTATAATGTTGGTGGAAGTTCATTTATGTAAGAAGTTTTAGTAAAAAAAAATTAGTACAGGTTTGGTTTTACATACTATAAACTTTTTAGGGCACATAATGTTTCGATAATTGCAACAGTCTTGGACTTAATTTGTCATCAGAAATAACTTTAATGAATCACAAAGATTGCATGTACGTCACAGATACAATTTTTAAGCACCGCTAATGTTTAGTAAATAAGCCGTTTTCAAATTGATCTTACATCACAATGCAAATTTCTCGCTTGATTAGTTTTATAATTGTGATTTGATCTCGAGATGAAGAACACAAGATTACCACTTTGGTTGTACATAACAACAAACTATTTTTATCTTTTTATATAATTTCAAACCAAACTCGAATGTCCATGTTTTTTTTTTTTTTTAAATTCACAACTTTTATTATCTTAATATGATTCAGTACAACGAAAAAAAAAAAAATTGAAAAATAAATTAAAAACCAATTTTGCAATTCAATAACAGTTCGATGAAAGTTTTCCATCACTTTTTTTTTACTGTAACATAACATTATTTCAAGTTCAACAAAAAAAACTCGAACGGACAAAACTTATTGATTTCAATTGCAATTTCACTTCAAACCAGGCCATAACAGAATTGTCACAACAGAAACAATCATCTTGTTGGCACGAACAATAAAAAATTTTGTCATCATGAATAACGTGACATGATATTTGCAAGCTAATGTATAAATAAGTGCAAACATAGTTCAAAATGATTTGCATCAAATTGAAAAAAAAAGCAGTCGGAAATCGATTAAAAGATTAAAATACTCATCGACAACATTATAGTAATGGAAATCTAAAATCTAGAGCAAATATTAACTTTTGCTGACAATCACGTATTTAATTTTACTTGGCCAGATCTAAATTTCAAATTGGCTCAAGAAAAATTGACTTGCAAAATTGGCAAATTATCATTATCTGCAACGGCAAACGTTATTCAAAATTTAAACGGAAACGCGTTAATAGTTTTTAATATTTATCGAAATTGGAGCTTCTCATAATAATAAGCTCGTTAGTTAAGTTTTCTGGAAAATTCTTTGAACATATATATATTTTTAAAACACTTTTTTAAAAAATTCATTTTTTATTAGTTTCTATAAATAATGTCTTCAAAACCTTGTTGTTTTTTTTATTCAAGGCTTCATGCCTATGAACGGTCCTTTTCAACAGACACTTTTTTTATTATTGAGAGTGTATCGCATGACATCATTGATTATTTTGGTTGAAACTCAGTTGTATTATTATGTGCCATAACAACGTAGCAAGTACAGCGTTTTTACTATCAGTTTATCAGTCGATCTCGCTTGTACCGCTTATTTGCGCTCACAAACATTAGTGCGGTATCACTGAAAAGTGATATACACTCAAAGTGAGAGAAAAAAAGAAAAGAACTTCACACTAGTCACTTTCACTTTTTTCCCCTTATCCTTCTCCATTTTCATCAATGAATGAAATTCGAACTTTGGAGAACAAAATCTTGTCTCAAAAATGTAAAAATCATACAGGAAATCGAATTTGTAAATTACATTTCAATAAACAGAACCTGTACCTTTGGCCTGATTTACTACTTTGCACTGCGTCTGTGCAAAAATAAACTATTCCATGAGATACAAAACATTTCCAAGTTGTATTTTTAGAACGGTTTAAATTACAGTCATGTATTAAATTTACAAACAAATATAACATTTTTTATACGGAAATTAAAATTAAAGAGATAATTTGAATTCAGGAAAAAAGTTGCAAATTATAGTGGACAATCAAATTCAATTTGATTTTTAATTTTTGCCAAAGTAAATTAAGCAAGACATTAGAGCACCGCGATAAATAAGAAGAAATCTAAGATAATCAAATTTTCCTTAACTTGTAACATCCGCCCGTTGCAATGAGATCATTAAAGCGTCAAGTTAGAGTCATGAAAACAAGTTCAACAATTTTGTTACCACACCCATTTAGGTTCTCAGTACACGTGCACCAAAGTCGCACCATGACTTGGTTCACAGCTTGGAATACGCCTGTTGCAAATATTGTGAAACTATATAAATTATACACATCCATAAGTGTGCTTTTCATATCGTATATTCCCTCTATAACCTTCCTTATATTCACATCATTTTTGCATTGAAAATAATTATCAGTCGAAAATTGTTTTACGTTTTTGTTGCCATCTTTTTAGGCTTTAACAATTTTAAACGCTTACTTAAAAAAACTTTCATTCTGTTGTTATTATTTCAAAACATTTTAATAAATATTTTAGTGCCAAAATAAAATCCATTCATTTTTTTATCAACATTAATTTTAATTAACAAAAAATAATTACACTTTGATTAGAAAAAATAACATCTTATTATTTTTTAAAATCTCGCTTTTTATCGCTCTTGTCGAAAAATTCCCAAAATTGTTTTTTGTACGTCCAAGTCAGAAGAGGGTATGATACCGAGTACAACAGCATCAAAAGACAGTAAAGTATAATTGCAATGGTAAACCTGCTAATTGCACTTCCGATATCCAACCAACTGCCATAAGGAGTGACTTGGTTCATTAAAAAAAGTGCTATACAATCGCCCAGCATTAAAGCACAACGAAGCACGGAAGTTGACGCCAAGGTTCTGCAAATGCAACCAACCAAAATCATTGGAGTTATAATTTTGAATACGATCAATCCAGTCATTGTGAATGGAGAGAATACTGTGACGAAGTTGCGCGTCCATGATGGATCGAAGGAACTGATGCTTGCCATGTTTCCTGTTCCAAAGAAACTCAGCAATGTGTACAAAATCTAAAATTTTTTTTATAAAGAAAATAATCATGATTTAAAAATATTTGAGGAGATTGAGGCATGACATTCACATAAATTCGTAAAAGATGAATTAACTTTGAAAATAAATTAAAGAAACATAATATTTGAATTGTATAAAAAAAGGATACGAGGTACGAAGCGTTGAGAAAGTCCTGAAGGTTCAGTCTTGGGCTCTCTTTTTTGGATCCGTCTAAGTACATTGGCAATGGCCACGAGGACAGATGCACCGCCAAAATGGAGTAGAAAATAGGTTCATAGGACGCTGAAAGTAGTGCCAGGGGGCAGAAACTGTTCAATGCAATGCCCTCGATTCTTTTTCTCAGTTCTTTGGGGAACATAGGAATTATGAAAGGGGTAGTGAACAAAATGAACCAAGATATCCAGGCTCGACCGTCCAAAATTTCAGAACAAACAAGCATTGTTAAAATGAGTCTTGCGCTCAATATGAACTTGAGTGGTAGTTTTATGTCTTTCTTGAAAATTGTCATTGCAAGTGCTGCAAGGATGCTCAGTAATCTGAAACCAAAAGAAAATGTTTAATGTCTATCTTTTGTCTATTATTTTTTAAGAGTTACTAAAATATTTTTTGATTTTTCAATTATTTTATAATTAGTTTTCTTACACTGTGTAAATTCTTGTTTTAGGTTCAACAATCGGTAATAGAGGGAAGGCGGCCAAGCAGACCCCAGAGAGTAGCAAGGTAAGATTTCTTGTTTGCAAAAAATAAGATTGCATAGCCGTGGCTAAAAGCATCCCAAAACTCAAGATCCATCTGTGTGTTAAGCCGAAAAACATAATTGTGGTGAGACATATGACTCCCAAAGAACCAATTACATATTCAGATTCAAGTTTATCACTGAATACTGTAAATGAAACTGTTGTGTATGTTCTCACTAGGTACCAAAACGAGAATACCGAGACACTGCCGTAACCCAACCAACGGTAACTCTGGTAACCAGAAACTGTAAAAAAATCGATGATTACAAAATGTTACAATTAGTTATCAGTATACTTTATAACCAACACTTACTAAAATGCTCCAGTACAAGAAAAACCATAACAATAACAGCAACCAAATTGCTTAAAAATTTCACAGAAGATCGGTTCTCAAAGGTTGGTTTGCCAAAACTTTTCAAAGCCAGCAGACCAATCCAGCACAACCATGTGACCATAAGACAGGCCAGAAATACATTTCTGTAATATCTTCTGAAGTACGACAAGTACTCCTTTGCCAACAACACCGCTTCCTGTCCCTCCTTTAAACTCTCTTCGATTTTACCCTCAATCAAAAAGTTCTCAGCCCTGTTAATTTTATCGTTCAATTTTTCCTCTCGCCAATTCACACTTGTCGAGCTCATGCCTATGCTCATGATCCTGTTGGCTGTGACTTGGATGGCCAGTTGTTTTGCATTCGTCAAGTAGGAGTAGGCTCCGTATTCCTTTTGCTCATAGTTCAATAAATTCCTTGACAAAATACCCTGTGGAGTACAAATATATGTAGATTGGTTGAAACAGTTTGGAATTATACAATCTCTTACCTCATTGTTTACAGGGATGGGAATGCCAATCAAGCTTGAAACAAGCGGGGCAATGTCGACCTGTTCCATATCTCTTCTGACAGGGTCGATGTTGAACCCTGCACCCCATCCCACAAAGGGAGTTTCCGTTTCGTCTGTGGAACCACTTCCATGTGAACCCCAATCGGTCATCCCATGATCCGAGGTGAACAGATACGAAGTGGTTCCAGGCGCGAAGTAACTCTCTGCACTTTGCACCACTTTTTCTATCATCCGATCAACGTATCTTATGTTTTGGATATATTCTCTGGAATCATGTAAATATTTAAATAATCGTTATTAATTGATAAATTTAAATGAATGAACAAATTAATTATTTTTACTTCATATTTTGAACTATGAATCAACAAATGAATAAGCATCTTGAAAAATTTAGTTGAAAAGTTACGGTTGTTTTTTTTTAAAGGTGTTTTATTACTTGGACTTGGGTTTGCTAGCATGTCCCGCAGTATCACAGCCCAACAGATGAAAAAATACTATAACTTTGTCCTTGGTTTTGTATCTCTCAGCGTCATTTTTCAACCAAGTGAAAAATTGATCAAAGACCCATTCATCAAGCTTGATTGTCGACTGACCAAAATCTTGCCATTTTGCAGGATAACTTTTGCCCTTAATGTTGTCTCTTCCACCTAAAAGATGTCAACTCACTGAACAAAATCAATTGAAATAAAATCATCAACGTCTGCATTAAATTTAATTAAAATTCACCTTTAGTAAAAATAGAAATAATGTCTGGACTGCCCCAAGCATAAGTGACACGACTCTGATTGAAGGTAGAATCAAAATTAACCGGGTTTTCCTTCCAGCCTTTGAAAATTGCGCTTGGGTCCTCGTAAAAACCAGAAGCTATAGCTATGTTTCCAGGTCGAGATTCCGTTGGGACTCTTGTGTGAGAAATTGCTGATACTCCTTGTTGAAAAACGATCTTACTGAAACAAATAGTAATGAATAATTTTGTCACAATGAACAAAATGAATATTTTGAAAATTGACGAACCTCAAATAAGCAGGCGAGATGTGATCAAAAGTTCTAAATCTCACTCCGTCGGCGACAAAGATGAAAACTCTTTTTGCAGGTGCTCCTTTTGGAAAAGGAACCGGCGACAAATTGGGAATAATTGGCGAATGAAAATTAACGTCCAAGACTCCCCATAGCATCAGCAAGTGCGTGAAAATCCCCCAGAGAACTATCGTCAGGTCCGTTCCTCCTTTGAATAACTTCCAAACCATCTTTTGTAGCGATTTGCACCTTTTCTTTGCTATCCTTTGGACGAAATTTGTTGACTTTTGTTTTCGTCTGAGGGATTTCTTTTAACCGGCATTACGTTTCGCCGAAAAGAGTATGCGAAGTTTGTTTTTACTCTCGGTTGACATACACGTGATAGATCGACTGACATGTGACGCGCATGCGCTCTCGAATGATCAAAAGATTCCACTTAACCAAGCTGGAGTTTTATTGCAAAAAAAAAAAAAATGCTTTTCTCTGTGTGACGTGATCATTTTGTTGGTGTGAATAATACAATATAAAAGTGAGCAGTGCAATTTTGAAGAAACTGATCATTAAGAACCGTATTTTGTGATGAGGTAAGTGCCTCCATCTGTATGATAATTCAAGGTTTTGGCAGCAAGAATACGCTGTTTCCATCAGCTGCTAAAATTGAAATCTGAACGTGGAGGTGGATGATGCGTTTTAGGTTTTGACAGTTTGAGTCAGATTCCAAGCAATTCCAAGGTGATTTATTACACACTCATCAGTTGAAAGGTAAACATTTGAAGCTCATGCTTACTAATAAATCTTAGGCCAATTGGCTGTCAATGCTGGTTTGCGTTTGATTCGTTTAATATCTTTTGATGAACTTAGAATTTTTTTTTATTTTCTAACTAATGATCGAACTTTTAAATGATTATTTTCACATCAAACAAACGTTATTAGTACTCCAATAACATTCATTTTTATGTGTTTTATAGAGCTTTTGAAAATGAAAGTTTTTTTTTGCAAAATTTATAAATTTGAAAAGTGTTTGTTGAGTTATAGATAGTTATACATTTTTAGAACAAGCAATATGTTAAGATTGAATTTTTTTTTTCATACCGAAATCAGTAGATAACAAAAGCAACAGTTTTTTATCACGATTTTATTATTGACCCGTTCAATATTATTTATTACATTTTCCTCTACACTATAACGTATAATATAAATAATGAAATGTCGTTTATTATGTGATAATAAGTTCATCCACTTCAACCGTTTCCAAATTTTTGTTATTATTTAAATTTCAATCAATTTCAAACTTGAATCTTGACCTTAACTAAAAAATATTAGGTAAATAATGTTTTAATTTGGTATATTATATTTATAAAAAAAGCAAACAACATTTTCTATCAGGCATGAAGCTTGTTTAAACGTTATAAAAAAACTCACAGATTTTGTGATATTGCAACTGGCACACATTCGGGTCTTAAAATAGTCAGAGACACGGTTAGACGTTTCTATTTCATAACAAAAAGTTCCTAAATTCATCGGCTGGATCCGTAGTACAGCTGTAAGTAAAGTAGACATAAAAACATTGAGATATAGAAGAGAAACACAATCAAATAGCAGACTTATCAATTACACGTTTGAATCAGTTGCGCCGAGCTAGAAAATTTGTTGTTGACTGAGAATGTGAAAAATGTGACTTGGTAGTGCAAAGTCTTAGATGATCGTAAAGCAGTGACTGTGATCAGTCTGAGCTACGGTTGGCAGTGATGTGCAACTCGTTTACTTTTTTTCCTCTCTGATGATCGTTTAAATGCGAGTTACCATTTGTTTTCCCTGAAGTCAATTGACTCTCGGGTGACGGACACTAGTTGAGGTACGATTCTCGAACAAATATTGAAGCCGATTGTAATCATTCTTATATCGCTATCTCAACAGTAAGAAAAATCAATAAAAAAAAAGACTTAATGACAAAAGAAGACATTTTCTTAATCATCGATAAACAATTTAATTATAATTTTTTGTTTCTTCATTTATTAGTTTTTCAGTGTAAATTTTTCTTTTTTTTTTTTTTGTCATTTCTTATTTTAGTTGAATTTTGTTTGTTTCAAAAATGTGATAAAACTCTACAAACATTGACACGAATAGATCATTTATTTTTTCTTGTTTTTCCTCTGATAACGGTTATCAGTGCATTGTCAAGAATTGAAGTGTTTACGTACTTTGTTTAGTCCTTTTCTGAAGTCAGAGCAAATGAATACAAATAATTGTACGATGACCAAAGTGCATCCGATTACGATTTACGCATGGGCACGTAATCACATTTGTCTAGGCACAGATTGTGACGTGATCAATGTCTGTCTGAGTAGCGCACACTTTGGCATCATTTATTTTTACGATTGCTTTCAATCAGATTGTTGATCATTTCTGACCGTATCTAATATAGGTAAACGATACAGTATGTTCCTTGGAATTTGAACTTTTTGTGACGAGTCTAACTAGCTTGCACAACTGTTATCGAGATGACAAAATAAAAATAATTTTAAATTGAAACCAGTCGACATAAATTAATATTTATATTACGAGAATAAATTTGCAGACGTTCATCTGCCTTCGACCTATTAAGAAAATATGCAATCGAACTGAAAGGAACCTTTCTTTTATTATCAAATACCAATTTGATAATGTAATGAAATTGTTAAGTTTAAAGTAAAAATTAAAAAAAAAAAAAAAATTAAAAAGTAATCTGATCAATCTGTTACGTTAAAATGAAAGTTGAAAGTTACCAATTGAAAAAGCAACAGTTTATGCAAAAAGGGTTAATATCAATGTAACATTCTTACATTAACTGATTACATTAGATAAGCACATACGAAAACTTGTAACTAATCTACTTATAACTAAAACTGACAGCTGGAAAGATCACAATTCTAATGACGCATTATTATTTTCAGGTTCAAATTTGTGTGGAGAGCTGTTTTCGGAGTTTTCCCGCCCGGAAGGTTGCGCAGCCGCGCGCGGTTCGCACACCTTTTGACAGATTTGACAGCAGTGGGGGTGTGGTACTGAGCAGACTGACGTTGTGGTTCAAACGCTGAGATCTCGAGTGTGGTTGGCAAAAAAAGGCTTCGACACGTTTGACATAATGTCATCTCGCAGTGGTCTGTTTACGGGAAGGCGATGGCTGCGCGCGAACCGATTGCTCGACCGGGCCGGGGGCGTCACCAGCGCCGCGATCTCCAAGCCGGCTCTACTGTCAGGCATACAAACGGCGTTAGTCGTTGAACGCGCGATGTCCAGCTCGAACAACCGGGTCCTCACCGAGGACAATGTTTTCACCAATCTGCGTGTCATGGAGTACGCGGTCCGCGGACCGCTGCTCATACGAGCCCTCGAGATCGAAAGGGAACTCAATAAGGTACGCTCTTTTATCGACCACTCGTTCCCTGATTTGCTAATCAGAAGATCGCGCCTGTCATACTGTTTGCGGTTGCAAGCAAAAAGTAACTTTCAAGCATTTATTTTTATTTAAAAATAAAAAAAAGAACTACTATCTTGATTCAAATCTTTCAGCTCTTACTTTCATACGTGATATAAGATTGTTCTGTCCCTCCGGGAGACATTATTGATTACAACTTTCGCTCACTCAAAATGATGCAACTCACAGCTTCTTTGAAATAGTTTCTGATGTTTGATGAATTTTCGTTGATTCGTGCAATTATGTTTGATTATAAATGTTAGACCAATGTGGACTCTTTGTGATGTTGCAATCGGTTAATAATTTAGTTTTCAGTGGGTTTGGCGTGCTGTTTCTTTTATCTTGCTAATGCTTTGAGTTTCAATGATTATCAGATGGGAGAGAGAATAGAAGTAACAAACATGGATATGCTCGCCATTCGATTTGACAAAGACGCGGGAAAAAACTTGTAATTGTATTAGCTCATCGCATGGAGTAAAAAGATTGTTCAAAAATAAATCATTTTGATTTTGATTTTTGAAAGACAATTTATCAGTCGATAGAAATTAAAATGGAGCAGTTTAAAGTCATGATGAGCAATTAAACTTAATTTATTAATTTTATGCAAAAATATGTTAAAACGGTGCTAATTTTTACATTGTAAGAAGGGAAATTTAAAATTATCAAAATGAGTCAGCAATATTTTGTTTAAAAATTTTGAATCATTTGTTTGAGCTAATTTTAATTGAGTTTTAATAGTCGGACAGAATGCAGTTTGAACTTATTGTTGAATATGAAATGAATACTTATATTGAATGCACAAGATTTTAATAATGAGATTATAAAGATTAATTTATAAAGATATAATTTCATTTGAGAAAACTTGATCATGCCTTTGTCAATAAAATAAGCTACTGTTTCGCTGCTCTTGAAATTTTGTATGCGTAACGTTACGAAACACATTTTTCTACTTCTCTTTCAAGTTTATTTATTAAACTTCTTCTCTGTAATATTTAATTTTAAAATTATCGACGTGAATATAAAATGGAGAAGAACTTTTAACATCAAAATGAAATATAACACAAGTTTCGAAGAATGTGCCAAGTCAGAAAAACAAAGTTAACTGGATTTGAAAAAAATGACCAAACAAGAAATTGACTCTGTTGAAGATAAAACTTGACATTTCTGTGTAGGTAACAATTTTTTATAAGAACGCAAATTAGTACAGACGAAGTTATAGAGTAACTTTGACTGAAAAAAATTGAAAATTATTATGTCGTAAACTAACATGTATTCTGTATAATTCCGATTATCCAGTCAAAATTTGAATTAATAATATCTGTATTATGTAATAAAAATAGTTTCACGTGGGCCTCAAATGTTCCGCTGCAAAAAAAAAAAAAAAAAAAAAAAAAAACAATCAAAAAACAACGAGAATTAGATGGACAAGTTTCGATTAAAATATGTAATAAACAATTTAACGTATCTTGATATACTTTTTACTCATAAAGGGTTGTTGTCGTGATTTATTGATTGATTAAAAAGTATTTAGAGCACATTCTATTATTAGACAAGTTGCTAATGACAGTCTTTTTCAGATAAAAAGAAAAGACGACAGAGAAGAATCTCGTCGAGTGTAAGATTGACAGAAATTCTTGTAGACCAACACGTTAGATCGGATTATATCGAAACGCGTGCCCATATTGTCGGTGGCATGATTGAATAAACAGTCAATTGGCCTGCATCATAATCTCGCTTCATTTAAACGCGCAAAGCTAATCTTGTCGTTCTGAAAAAAAAAATCATTGAAATGACTACCTATTCGAAATTAGCTAAATTTAATGATGCAAATTTTCTATTTAAATTATTTCTCATATTTTTTATCTATTTTTGTTCTATTATACGTAAGCAAATAATTTTTCATCGCAAAAAGGACATAATAAGCTGTTAAATAGATTATCGGATTTACTCTCCAGGTTAACTAATGTCCATCTTCATGTCGAGCTTCAGTGATTTATTTAATTCATATCTAATTTACCTGTGAGATAATTTTGTTTACAAATTTATGTCGGTTAAACACGATCATTAGCTAGATTAGATAAGAGGTAAATAAACGTGTCAAAAAACCCATAAAATAAATTTTACAAGCATCCTTAGCGGCATAAACTTTATGACACAATAATCATTATGGTCGCAGAAAATAAGAATAAATAAATGACTTACATAAATGATTTACATATTTGTTGCATAGAAACAAATGAATTACAATTTGACCAGACGCGAAGAGTCAATTGATGAACTTCAGACTTGCAATTCATTCATATTGACTGATACGCAACCATTTAGTGTTACTATATATAAATTCGCCTATAAATTGAAGTTCGTTCATTTAAATAGTTATCTTCTCTGACAGCTACAATGAGAATGATGTCACACCCGAGCTCGCCTTTCATTTCAGTGTCTCACGTGATACCCTGAGCTTGGACAATTCAATTCGACCTCTTTTTCAAGCAAAATTTTCTTTTCGCTTTTTCATTTTTGTTGCTTATACTTCATTAACTCTCTTTTTTAACATTTCGAAACGTAGCATGACAGTAATGTTTAAAACCTACTTTCTTTCACTTTCCCTCAGTTGAAAATCATTAATTGCACAATCTTTAGTCATTCAAAGCCGAAATTAAGACTATAAGGATAATAAGTAACATTGATGAAATTTGATTGTTGAAATGTTTAATTAGAACGAATATCTTAATCTGAATTTTCGTTTTGATGTTTTATTAATATGCAAATTTTGTGCATTGCAGGGTGTAAAAAAGCCGTTCCAAGAAGTAATTAAGGCAAATGTGGGTGACGCGCATGCAATGGGTCAGCAACCTATGACGTTTTTGCGTCAGGTTTTGGCTTTGTCAGTGATGCCGGAACTGCAAAGTGACCCACGATTTCCGGACGATGCCAAACAGCGAGCCGAGACAGTGCTAAGCGGTTGCAAGGGCAAGAGCGTTGGCTCCTATTCGGAGTCAGCTGGAATTGAAGTCGTTCGCAAACACGTCGCGCAGTATATTGAACGACGAGATGGAATTCCCAGCGACTACAATAATATCATCCTGTCAAACGGAGCATCGGACGGAATTAAAGTGTGTAACTTTTTTTATTGGATTAATTACCATTTAGTCAAGTTTAACTAAATGGTATAAGAAAAATTGATAAATCGTTTATTCTATTTGTTGCAGTCCTTCTTGAAACTGTTCAACGAACGATTAAACAACAAGCCAACTGGTGTAATGATCCCAATTCCACAATATCCGCTGTACTCAGCAACTCTGGCAGAATTCGGAGTGGCTCAAGTAGGTTATTATTTAAATGAGGATAACAAGTGGGCCTTGGATATAAGCGAACTCGAACGATCATACGACGAGGCAAAAAAATCGAGCAACCCACGAGTGCTGGTGGTAATCAATCCGGGAAATCCGACGGGCCAGGTACTGTCGCGAAATAATATCGAAGACGTCATTAAATTTGCACACAAAAGGCATTTGTTCCTTCTTGCCGATGAAGTTTACCAGGACAATATTTATCACAAAGAATGTGCCTTCCATTCATTCAAAAAAGTCATGACTGAAATGGGGGAACCTTACAAGTCCATGGAGTTGGCATCTTTTATGTCTATCTCTAAAGGTCTGATTTTATCTAATTTTGTATATATATTTTTATTCATACACCAAACTGAACTGATTGAGGTTTTTAGTTTTCTTTATTTTTTTAATTGTTGTTTTCAAATTTTAGGGTACATGGGAGAGTGTGGCATCAGAGGAGGATACGGTGAGATTATCAATATGGATCCAAAAGTGATGGCTGTGTTGATGAAATCAATTTCAGCGATGCTCTGCCCAACGGTTTTGGGTCAAGTTGCGATGGATGTCGTGGTGAATCCCCCGCAGCATGGAGAACCGTCTTATGATTTATTTATCAAGGAGAAGGAGGAAATTTTGAAATCCCTTGCTGAGAGGTCTCGGTTGGTAGTCGATACTTTGAATAGCATAAACGGATTTAAGGTATGAAAATTTGGTGATTTCAGTGATCTTTTCTTATGAGTGTAATGAAGTGTAAGCACTGATTACATCGGGACGGTCATAAATTAACTTCTTTTTGCAGACGAACCCGGCTATGGGGGCTATGTATGTATTTCCTCAGATAATGCTCCCAGAAAAGGCTATAAAGGCTGCTAAAGCTGCAAACCAAGAGCCAGACGTATTTTATGCATTCAATCTGCTAGAGAGTACGGGAATTTGCGTTATTCCGGGATCTGGGTTCGGTCAGAAACCAGGCACCTATCATTTCCGAACGACGATATTGCCACAGAAAGACAAAATCAAAAAAATGCTTGGCTCTCTTAAAGACTTTCATGAAAAGTTCCTAAAAAAATATAGCTAAATCATTTTCAAAAGAAAAAACAAAAATAATGATTGCAAATGTGAGTCGAATCGTTTTTGTCACACAGATATTGGTTGATGAAAATGGTCAACATACAATAAAAACTGGGAAAAATTTGTTGCAAAAAGAGAAGTAAAAGATTAAAAAGTTTGCACTGCATTTCAGTGGAAGATGCTCCTCGTTCTTACACGTTTATAAAGTTGAAACAAAAGTTGTGTAAATACATACAGATCAATGTTCGTGAAATGTAACAATATTGCATGTTAAATGGAATTATCACACGAACTGTTATTATTTCTTGTACTAATTTTTTGGTTCACTGTTACGTTCGAATCATAAGAATTATTCTCGTAAGTCAAAAATAGTTTTAACATTCTGTAATCGAGGGAATTGTTAATGCAGTACAAATATCGCCAACACTCCTTGGATAATAATAATAAGCTGTGATATTATTTTGCTGGAAGAAATATAACATTTTAGACCAGACATATAATAATCAAAAAAAGAGCTTTGAGAAAGACTTTTAATTTGTTGAAAGAAAACTGCAAATTGATCATTCTACTTTTTTAGCACGTTGTACTTCTATTAAAAACAAAGGCGCATCATGTAAAATGTATAATGAACTGTATTAGCATGGTGTACATTTTAATTGTATCAGAAACTGTTAAATAGCAAAATAATTTTATTGTATTTTGAAAGAATTTATAAATTAAATATTGGTAATAAATTCAATTCAAACTTTTTACTCTAATTTTGTTTATTGAAATTTTATTTATTCTAATTTTATTTATATTGAAAGAGGTGTTTTTGGATCTTACTTGTTACTGGATGTTTTTATAAATAACAATTTGCAAAAATATAGGTGAATTTTCAAAAGTATTATTCTAAAAAAGAAACTATTATTCTTCATTTTCCAATGATTTAATTATACATTCCGAATATGATCTTACCGAATGGATTGAAATATTCAGTTAAGTTGTTCGTCAGTTTGTTAATCGTTCATATATTCAATAATTTCTTTCTTGATCGTTTTCATTAAGTTTGTCTGACACAATTGTCCTGCTATGAATAAGTCCATTGATATTTTTGCAACTCCCTGAAAGAAAAGTTTATTTCTTTTATTAGTCGTGGATTATAAACATTCAGTTATTCAATTAATTTTTCTGGTCTAATTGAATTATTCAATAAATTACCAACCCTTGAAAAAAAATTAAGCAATTTTAATTAAGCTGAACAAGAATAAGAAAAAAATCATGATATGATTTCGCTAATTAGTGAATACTGTTGTTTGACATGGTATTATTTTTGTTAATCCGGGGGATCGTTATTGAAGAATCAGAAAGTTGAATAAGTATCACTAAATATGTCACAATAGTACCACTCATCTAAAAATCAAAAATTTATTTTTTTTTCAAAATTCAAAAAATTATTTATACACATTGTTTTCTTCAAAAACTATTCAAACTAGCCGAAAGTTTAGTATAACTTACTTGTCGCACCAATGTATGGTCAATGGTACAAAATCCTCTAGCAGTAAATTCCAATGGATTTTGTATCATCTGTATTAAAAATTGTTGGGTCTGAAAAAAAAATGTCTAAAATTTTTGCAAAATTGAATGTATTTTATTGAAAAAAAAAAGAACAAAAATGATGAAATACAAAATACCTCGCAGCGAATTTCTTGATGCATGGAAAGTGCTGGAATTATTTCTCCAGTTTTCACGGACTGAAATGAGATTAAATTATTATTATAAGATAATTATATTTTTTACATTGCTTATAGGTTTTTCATGGAATCTTCTAATTAATACAGTTAAATAAATTTACCTCTGAAACTGTTGCTGAGCATATACAAGTAAGAACTAAAATTTTTGTTGCATAGAAGAAAAGCCAACAGCAGATCGATATAAATTCATGTAAAAATTGTTTGAACGGGCTTGGCGATAAAAAAAGTCCGACGTAAATGTTGTACATTAGTCCGGTGATCATCACGAACGAGAAAACCAGTGATAAGAGTGTATGTAATCCAAAAAGGATATTTGCATTTCGACAAATTTTGATTATGAGCATATGGGACTCTCTTTGCAAAAAAAGCATAACATCATTATAAATTTTAACTCACTTGTTTGTTTAATATTTGATTCAATTTAAACGGTACCTAATAATTGAAATTATTTCTTTATAATCCGATTTACGAGAAATAACGTAGTGGTCTATTTTCTCAACTTTCTGTTCACCATCTTTAGAAATTGAATTACAACCCTTTGAAATTTGCGTTAAAATTTTATTCATCTCTTCAAAACTCTTACCAGCATAGCTACAACAAATGATTTCCATTTATTTTCTTTCACAACATTTGTTGGAAACATTTTTGATATCAAAATCTATTTCATATCACCTTGCAATACACAAAAACGTGCTATCAGCCAGATGCATAATAATGATTGGATAATGAGTGGCATATGTAAGTACAATTCTTGTCCAAATTGGAGTTTCCGGAATAAACATTAACGAGGCATTCAAAAATGTCATCACTGTAAAAGTCGTCAGTAATAAGATAATTCCAATGTAATGAAGTCTTTTTTTTCGTGGATAATCTTTGGGAATTCCCACAGTTTCCATTATGTTGTCTGCCACTGCTATGCTGTCTATGGATTCTTTAGCTTTCTATGAGAAGCAGATGAAATATTACTTTGAAAACTTAATAATGAAGACCAAACAAATTTATTATAGAGACATAAAACGTTACATGTATTCTTGAAAATGTTATGGCGATAGTAGCTATTGTCAAGAAAGTATTGCCGATCAGTCCAGCTTTGCACATAAATTGCCTCACGCTCGATGAGATGTCATAATATTTAATTTCACCAAACGAGTAGTGAACAGAAATTATGTAAACTACTATATGCGCCACACCATAAAGATACGTCAGTATCAACCTGGGACGATTTGCTGGAAATTCTATCATTCCAATTCCAAATATCGTGTTCACCAGTGCCACTGGTTTTATGGCGTCCAACAAAGTAACTTTGTGTGTCATCTTAAAAACCAAACCTTATTTTTTCATATACAATAAATTCAGTGGCTCGGAAGCTAAAGCTCAATTCTTTAATTTCAAAAAATTCAAATCTTAAATTTTTTGATTTGTAAAAACAATTTGTTTCAATACTAAACCTTTTTTATAATTTTTATAAATGGACTTCTCTATTGTTACCTCTAAGCTACTGAATTATGAACAAAATATATAGATTAAGAAATATCGTTTTGAATAAAAATAATTTTTTGTTCTCAATGGTATTAAATATTTCACAATGCAAACCTTTCTGACAGGGTAGGAAAAGTTGAATCTCGATAATATTCAGCTCTTGATTTTTTGCTCGGCACTTAACTCTTTATACTTGTCACCTCTCGTAAAACCAATTCTACCCTCAGTATCATTATAAAGTGTGACACCTTTACCCAGGATATCTGACAATCGGTTTACGTCTGCGTAACATGAAGTGTACTCAATATGATTACATACGCCTGCTATTACTTTGTCCGATAAAGGAGCTCCCATTGGAGTGGCAGCTTTCAAATTGTAATTATGTTGATTGTGATCAAATACTGTGGGGAGTCAGAACAAACAGCCGCGATGTATTAACAGTTGTAAATGTTTGTCTCATATTAATTAGTTATTTAAGTGAAATTATACACCCAAGTTAGATTAGCTATTGGTATAAAACATTTTTATTCTATCAAAACAATTCATAACGATGTACATTTATTTACAACTCTTTCTTTTTTCCGTACTTGAATTTATTTTTAAACTTTTTAGGATTAATGTCGTAACCCTTGAGAGTGTCCTCCCCGATTTTCATCAAGTCACTGGAGTTTTGCTCCTTCTTCCACCCTGCTCCTTTTTTGAAATTTTGCTTTTTATCCACAAAGTTTGCATTGCCAGTCGGTTTTGCTTGCTGGTTTGGAGCTTTGCTTTGAGGAGAAGATGCTGATCCGTTGGCAATGTTTTTCTTCTTCTTCTTCTTCTTCTTTTTCTTTTTCTTCTTTGTTTCAGGTTCAACGTCTTGTTTAGAATCGTCACTGAGTTTTCTTTTACGATTGTTCGACTCTGTTTCACTTTTCACCTCTTCTGGATTACCTTCTACTGTTTCTTCAAGAACTGCTTCTGGTTCTGTTTTAATTTTTCCAACATCGTTGGTCTCCATCTTTTGCTGTAAAATATGAAATTAATCAAGTTTGCAAAAGTCGAATTATTGCGGAAAACATTTCATTGAAATAAACTTCCGATGAAATTAAATACCAATTGAAAACCTACCAAAAGTTTCTTGTTTTTTCTTCTCTTGGAGGATTTCGAGGGCGCATTGATGACGTCTGCTTCCATTTTTTCTGCCTCTTCTGGTTCTTCCTCGTCAGGGTTTCTATAAAAAAAATTTTAATTTGTTTGTTACAATTTATAAAAGAAATGAAATAAAATTAAAATAGATAATAATGAGGTATTTCATTCACCTGAATAAACTCGGCAAAATTTTTCTCATCAGCTGTTCATTTTTTCTCCTTTCGTTAAATGTTTTTGCCTCATTTTTTTCGACGTGAGGATTTTTAATTCGAAGTGCCCTTTTCAACGAATACCATTTATTTAACTCTTTATCGTCAGCCATTAGAATCTACAAACGACATATATCAATTTCGTCCCGGTAATTTTCCGCTTGTAATTTCTCCGAAAGTCAATTAAAATGATTAAGCACAAAAGACAAAGCGGATAATAATCTTTTTGCAATTATCGCATCGCATGAATAAATTATCGCAAAATGAATTGCTTTTTTTCATTTTTAAGACCTCACCTCTTCGACGGTCAATCCATAACTGTTGGGTTCTACTTTGTTGTACTTCATACGGCAAGGAAGATCGCCAATCATGTCCTCGTAGTCCAAAGAATAGTACTGGTCATAATACTCTTTGAAATCAGGATACTTCTCAGGGTCAAAAATCGGTTTCTCCTTTTTCAACATCTCGCGAAATTTGCTTTTTCTTTTGCCTTTTCTCCGTTTCATACTTTCGATCAACTCTTCTTGAACATTTTTCTTTGGATCATAATCAGCGTCCATCTAAAATAAAAATCAATCTTGCTTAGATCAAAGTTTCACCATCCAATGATTGTCGAAATAACAATATCTTGTTGTACATTGAATTCTTCGTCTTCGCAGTGTGGCCCGTCCTCTTCTCTGAAATCATTACTATCGTCTTGTTCGGCTGTCGGATCATATGTATCCCAGGTTGATTCAAGTTCTAATTCTTCATCGATATCAGGAAATTGAGGTTTCACATCTCCTTCTGGCTGGGCGTAAAATTCATCATTGTAAATTTCATTCATCCTTCTTGCATGCTCCTCAGGATCGAATTCACCTTCCAAGTCCAAGTGTTCAAACTTGATATCATCGTTTCCTAAACATTTTGAAAGAAATCAGCAATCAAACTATGTAAAATTTGTAAAACAGTTTTATAAGGAAAAAAGGGAACATTAAAATTTTTTACCGCTGATTTCTTTCAGTTTATCGATCTTCTCTTGAATCTCTTTTAACTTCATGGCTTTCAGTTGTTTTAAATCTTCCTTGCGACGAACTTTCTCTTCTTCCTTGCGTTTCTTCAATTCTACTCTTTTGTCAGCTCTTTTCGTGTTTTTTTTTCTCATGGAATTTTCAATTGTTCGAGGATACCTGAAATTATTTGAATTCAATTTGTTATCAATTATTCACCGAAGAATTTCTGCGATAAAAAATTATAAAAATAAATATAAATAAATTGTTTTCAAGGAAAAATAACCACCTTTTGATGAATTCTTGGTCAGGTTCTTCGAATCTAAAATTGTACTTGTGCTCAAACTCTTCTTGTTTTTCAACATGACTTTCATCTTCTGATAAGTTGTCATCACTATCATGTATTCTATAGTGATCATCTTCATATTCGCCTTGATCATTTTCCAAAAACTTTTTATTTAAAATATAATCCCGCAAAAATTTTTCACTCGGGTCCAGGTTTGGATCAGTCCAATAATCACGCAACGGTTTGAGTTCAGACTTTTCCTCAGAATTTATTTCCGTTTCGCGTCCTTTGAGCCAATTCACATACGCCTCATCTTCCTAAAACAAACAGACACAGAAATTATTTATATTTCAGATATAATTTCTTCATACTTCGCACATTTGTTTATTTTAATTTGCATTTGCAACTTCTTTAATCTAGTTTGTACACGGTCTCACCTTTTTCTTTTCTTCTTCAGTTTTTTCTTTTTTTGCTAACAAGCCATCATCGTCGTCATCATCTCCGTTATTCAAAAGTTTCTTGAAATCATCCTTGATCATCTGCTGCTCCTGGACATAGGTTAATGTTTTTGGCTCAACCACGTCTTCATCACTTTCATTACCATTTTTTTCAAGCAAAAGCTTTCTCTCATAGTCTTTCAACAACAACGGTCCATCTTTCTTTTTTTTCTCCTTCTTTGATTCATCTGATTTTTTGTCCTCGAAGAATCTCACATCTTGTTGATAAATTTTTGGATCTTTGCTCTTCAGACAAGCCAATGTTTTGAGAAAATCCTTCTCATTGATTTCATCCAATACCTGAAGCAGAAATGTTCTGTTATAATTTTGTTAACTTAATTTTAACAAACGAATATTCACTTTTAAAACTGTCATGCAAATTTACCTCTTCATCTTCACTAGAAGATTCACTCGAGGAACCAGATTCGAGATCCGCATCTCCATATTTAGTTTTCACTAAAAATAAGAGCAAACAATTAAATTTCATTTCTTAACAATTTACCATAAAGATGAAATACAAAAATCCAGATTAAAATCTTACACTTGTTTATTTCCTCCTTCTGTCTCCATTTGTCATAATTCTTCGCATATTCCGTGTTTACATTAAACTCCTCAGTTTCCTGTTCGTCATCACGATCATCAAACAACTTTGACATTTTTGGAAAATCTTGCAACAACAATTATTACATTTACCCTTAAAATTGAGTGCACAACAAACACGTTTCTTGAACACACGTTTTTTTCATTTTCAGGTTAAGAGCAAAGTGTCAAGCTGAGTGAAAAGGAATCTTCCGTCATTCTCTATCCAGTGGCAGCTGTGAAAGACGTCCGTGCGCATGCGCAGTTAAATAAACTTGTTTGAGCGGTAGCCCGGGAATATTTTTCTTTGTGTGGTTTTTTTCTAATAACGGAAGGATTCAGCTTAATTGCAGCGTGCTCAACCGGCATTTCGTTTATAAACAGTGTTTGTGCAAAGTTTAATTGCAAAGCGATTTTCATTGCTTTGAGCAACTGTTTTTCTCTGTCAGCGACAATGGCTGTTACACCGAATCAACAGTTGAATCTTGGTTTGTATCGTTACATTTCTAACCTAAGAAGAATGTCAATATTTTGTTCAATCATTACTTTTAAAAATTGTTGATTCTTTTTACAGATACTACAACTCAGCAGTCTTTTGTCAGGGCTTTCCGGAGCTTGCCAGAGGTACATTTTCTTTTTCACTTAACGACAAAACCAATGCGGACTCACAATTTTCTTTGTTAGATTTTGTTTTTATAAAATATCGTTATTTGGATTATATTTTCAATTTATACAATGTTGAACGAATTCTGAAATGAAAATAGACATTCAATTGAGATAGTTGAATATTATAGCATGAGAAAACAGAATGTAAATTTGAAAATGAACAAATGTTGTGCAATGTTAGAGAAATTGTGAAGACGTTATGTGCTTTTTGTCTCAAAACATTTATTTATCATCATGAAGCGTACGATGAGAAATAATACTACGGTAGAAAATTTACATTATTACAAGAACGTTACCGAAAGTGCATGATTTATTCAGTATGCGCTGATTACAATGTTTTGCAATGTTTATGAACAACTTAAAGACGTAAACATGAATGGCAAATGAGTTTATTCCTCGAACATCTTGAAAATTTTCGCCGCTAAAAACACCATCAACTCAGTTTCATTAATTTTGGCTCAGTCAAAGCATTTAGCTCTGTTATCATTTATTCAGTGTTATAGATCACACTTAACAATTTAAAAATGCGAATTATGAAAGTTGAAAAAATACAACAAAAAAAAAAAAAAAAATAAAAGAAATACAAAGTGATGAGAACCATTTAAATTCAATGTTTCCTCATATACTGAGAGGAATACTGAGCCTGGTTGGATTCTTCATGGACGCAATCGGCGTTGTGAGTGTGGCCCAAATCTAGCATGCCAGCGACGAGTTTCCCACTGCTGGGAGATCCAAAGATGTGACCGGCCGAGTTCTCCTGTCCAACGTAGGTGTTCCTTCCGAGGCCTTGGAAGGAGCTGTGCTGAGAGTACCCAGACTGGTGGGCGTACCCGGATTGGTGTGCAAAAGCGGAGCCATGATTTTGCGCCTGTTGTCGAGCCAGTTGGTAGCTAGCAGCATCGGTCTGAGGAACGGTGCTCTCTTTATAACTGGAATGGTGACTGTGGCTCTCTTCGTATTTTCTCACATGTCCTGGGTGGATTATGGGGACAATCTCAGCACCTTGGTAGTCGCTGCCCTGGACCGAGCTTTCCTCCCTGAGAGCACCGTGTCTCTGATAGTTGGAAGTTGGATAAGAAGCTGATTGTTGGTAGGCGCTGCCCGAGGCAGATCCAGAGTAACTCGCAGAAGATTGGGCAAGAGGAAGACTGTCTGGTCCGGGTTGATCTCCTCTCAAGTTATCCGAGTTGGAGTATCCTCTGTAATTCTGATTAACGTTAATTACTGGGACTTCGTGGATTTTCTTGGAGGACTCGTAGGTGCTGATGTGCGAGCCGGAAGCATAGCTGTTTGGCACTTGTTCATACTGTTGATCATAACTCGTCTGATGACCGTGATTCGCAGAGCCTGCGACGAGTCTGCTGTTCTGGTTATCGATTTCCCTTCCGTAAGAACTCTGGTAACCCTGGGCATGGTGAAGGCCCAGAGAAGAAGCAGGCACAATGCTCGAGTAATTGGACGTGTAATTCTTTTTGTAGTATTTGATGTGGGTTGGTCCATGCTGTGCTTGACCTTGTTCCTCAAACCCCCTCTCGTAACCGCTTCCAGCATTGTGCTTGTTCAGCAGACTTTGTTCCAGAGTGTTCTCGGAATGACCCAGGTCTTCTAGCCTAGCCGAACTGCTATGTTGTGAAGCGCTGCTTCCCAGTGCGAGTTTTCTCATCTCTTCAATAGCTGCATTCTGGGATGACAAAAAAGAATGGATTTTCTGGGCATGAGTCTGGAAACCTTCGTGGCTGCCGTGCTCAAAAAGATTCAAACTATCCCCTCTGTAGGTATCGGAACCGCTCGCTAGTTTGCCGAATTGATCGAGTGCGCCCACGTCGCCCGAACCAAATGAGGCGCTGTAGTTTTTGCGGAAATAACGAAGTTGCTTGGAAGTGTCCTGGTACTGGCCGTGCTCTTCGTGCACCTTGCCGTGACCACCATCGGTCACGTACTGATTGTGCTCTGACCAATTTCCTGGCTTGGAGTAGTCAACGTTCTGCGCTGCTGCGTGCAGGCCCGCCAATCTTTGATTGAAACAAGATTCGATGCAGCCGTTCGGATCGGGTGCTGATAGCGCAGAGCCGACGAAGATCATGAAGATCGCGATGGTCTTCATTGTCAGTCTGCGAAAAAGGAGCGAAAATTTTAGTCAGTACCAGTTTGATCATTATTTTTAAATAAATGTTTAAGCCGGGTGATAATAGATTCAAACAAATAATTTGAATCATCTACATCTGATTGATTGATGTTTATAAAATTGAATGAAATTTTCTTATTGAATGACACTAGTGATATCGTGCTCATGCGAAATTTTGCAACTTCTACCATTACAATCTTCTGGTTACATTAAAAATAAATCATTATCATCATTGGGGAGATAACTTTTTTGACTGTTAATATAATCTACATTTTCGGTTTGAATAATTCAAGTTTAAAAACAAACATTAGTAAGAATGAATTGTTGAGAATACTCAGATGCAGATATGAAGTAAATGAAATAACGGGGAATATAGATTTTGGAATGTGAAAAAAATGTGAGCATTGCAAACAATTGTAATGAATAGCGTACCTTTGCAAAAAGTCAAAGATGTTGTAATTTTTCTGAGACTCAGATGGCTGTATATGCAGGAGTCACTAGAATTGACAGTCTTGAAAGACTATCACCAAACTGTGTGCGTCTCGCCGAACTTTCAGATATTCGACTGAAATCTTCAAATGCGTCTTCTTTTACATATGTTCTTGCTGCCCCCTCTCATCTGCACCCTGACATTGAAATCTTTCTTCCCTATATCGCTTGCCGATAATTTCTCCTCCTTTCGAATTAATCTTCCCAGCATTTTAAGATCATGACAATAAATTATTCTTGTTTGCATGAAAATTGTCTAATGAATTTAATTTTATCTACGGATATGGATGCATAATTTATATTAAATATGCGTCATCTTGTGGCATAAAGTAAAACCATGCTTATCTTTTGAATGGGGGAAAAAAGTGTTCTTCCAATAATAGTAGGTAACAAAAAGGTTTAAAATGTTATTGCTCAGATTATGCACAATATTAAGGCGCAATTTTTTTATCAGCTTAATTTAAATTTTAATAGTATATTGTTTTGAAATTATAATGTTATTTATTGTTTTTTTTTTTCGTTTTCTGATTTCGATGATTATTAGCCTTGAATTTTTTTTCCGTGCATTTCCTAATTCCGATATACTGGATGATATAATTAATGACTTCCCCCGAAATTGAGAATAGATTTGAAATGACGCATGCATCTTTGTTTTCTTTCTTTTTTTTTTGCTCTATAAAAAAATTAAATTCCGAGAAACGTTTGTTTACAGAAAAACTTTTTATTATGAGTAAAAAATTGTTGAGTTAAATTTGCAATATCTTCTTTATAATATTTTCAAATTAAAATTTCATTAAAAGTTCAAAAAAATGAAAAAAAAAAAAAAAAGAAACATTTGTTTCATCTATTCTATAGAATAGAAAAAACAAGAATTATACGTTGGTCTCATTAGCGAAACGTAATCAATTAGTGCCATGAACTTGAACTCACATGGCGTTTCTTGATACCCTACTTTTTATAATGAATTGCAATTTATTCTAATAAAACTTCCCTCCGTTTGATCTTTGATACTTTCATTTTAAAAATTAAAATTTTGCAAAAACATACTTTGTGTTTTTTTATGCATTGCTAAATTCAATTAATGAAATTACACTCCATGTCATTATTGGAAATCAAATAAAATCTTGTTTATTTGTATTTTTTTGTAAATTTTGAGATAGTTTTTATAGTTTGGTTTTAGTATGACAAAAAGTCGATTTATAGAAGCAGGAAGTTGCGTAGTTTAGTTTGAGAACTAATTTACGTAAGATGACCAAGAATTGTGACTTTCAAGGTTGTTGCACACATCTTTGTCTCACCCTCCATATTATAATATCGCCATAAATCTGAAAAATATTTGCCTTATCCATGGCTTAATTTTATTGTAATAAACATCATCAGCTTTATTTTAATACTGCTAATGACATTCGAATGTTTCTTCTTTACAAAAGTTAATACTTATTAGAATGTACTAAAATGAAATTACAAAGTAAAATCCTTCATTAAATGTCACCTCTCAATTTTATAAGACAACAAAAATTGGAATATCAATGGAAAGAAAACGATTCATTTTAAACAAGGGCTGTGAAGGATTTACTAAGTTAAATAGCGTTTCCTAAATGTACTTACGTAGTCATGGCGATTTCATTTACTTCATCTCTGCTAAGATCATTATTCAGAATTCAAGTTGGATTGGTTCATTTTATCTTTCATGAAAAATAATTAGTTTTATGAATTCATTCCGAATATTGACAATTACAATAAATTGAAAATATGTTCTAATTCAAAAGTGAAAGGTCAGTAAATGAATCTAATGTTCGCAAACAATAAATTAAACTTTTATTTTGGATGAAAAATGCACATTTTGATATTTATTCATACAATGACTTAATATACAAAATAAACTTTATAATGAAACAACTCGTATTCAAAATCAATAAATTATAACAATCTTATGTCAGATTCAACAAATCATTACTTGCAGTAATTTTAATTATTATCACACTGAAATGTTCTAGTAATTACAAAACTGTAATTTTTGCATTTAAAAATACACTTTCAACTAAAGATAAAATAACTCTAATGAATTATTGGATTTTGGATATTTATTTTCTTTTATTCTAAAATATTGTTCTTCTAGAGGGTTAAAATACTCTTAAAAATTAATAACAGCGTCGTCTCTTGCGGCTGATTTTCATCAGAATTGAGATTTTTCGTCTTCTCGAGTCATTTGCCGCGAGAAAAGGCAAATTTAACAACAAGATCTTAATCATACATTCTAATCAACCAAAAACTTCCTTAGCTTTTTCTTTGGCCTTATCGTACGTGTTCGTAATTTTGCTTCCAAGTTTCTTCCAAAATCCTGGAGTTGCGGCAGTTGTAACTTCAGTTGCTACTTCAACGGGAGCTTGTAACTCTGCCGATGGTTGCGCTTGCAAAGGAATAACTCTTTCAACTCTCTGATTAATAACCCAAGGATCTTCTCCGTCAGATACAGGAGGCAAAGTAGCACTAGGATTCACCTTAGCTGCACTTAAATCTCTACCATCATGGTAGTTACTAACTCCTGCATAAGCTTCCAAAATTCTCGGCTTCAATTGAACATTTACTTCTGGTTCTACAGTGACCTGATCTCCGGTTGATGATTGAGCTAATTTATCGGACCTGACTGAAACTTGATGTTCTTCTTGCTGACTTCTATCAGTCTGATGGCTCGAAAAGCTTTGAGGTTGACGACGTACATCCTCCTGATTCTGATAATTGGGGTGATTATTTAAAGACAGATCTGTTGAAATTTGAACTTCTGAATCTGTAAACTGATGATCGGACTTTTGTTGATCTGTTCTAGAATAACTAGGTCGTCGAGTACCAGAATTGTAGGGTTCACTGTTTGTAAGATCGCCCATGAACTTGTGGTAATTGTCTCTCATCGTTGTGCTGTCGATTTCATGAGGCCATTGAGGCTGGTTTTTTTCTTGTTCATATCTCGGATTCGAAGCACTCTGAGGGTATTGGTTCTCTTGTCTGGGTGCCTGCAGATAATCGCCCCCATCATGATTTTGTTGTCTTTGTTGGTAATCATCTTCAATAGGATTCACCGTGGTTGAAATGGTTACAGGTCTTCTTGTTGATCTATCGAGTGGTTCAACCAGAGGAATGTCTCCCCTGTATCTTTCCAAGTCATCCGATCTAATAGTTCCTTGATTGGATTGTACTTGGGATCTATAACTATAACCTGGCCTAGATTTTCCTAAAGATTCAATAGGATTCAGATGATCTGTTGGACTGACGGTGGTGCTCAGTTGGTCACAAGGAACCAACTGGGGTCTGTGTCTAGTTTTAGTCCCAGTGTTAACTTGCGGATATACTTCGCACAATGCCTGGTGCTCTTCAGGTCTTCGATTATAGGGATTTGGTCTGCCAAAGGCATAAGGTTTATCTCGATAGTTGATGTCACCCTGTCCCAGTTGAGTTTCTCGTTGACCTGTTGACCCAACAGGTTCAAATCGTTGATTATAAGACCAAGGTTTCTGGACACTGTCATACTCTGGTCTGGAACTACTGCTACCTCTTCTCTGGTCGTACAATGGATTCTGAGTAGATTGATGGTAAGATTGATCGGATTGCGTTGATTCCTTATGGATGTTAGAATAATGGTTGAAAGCTTCCATTCTGTAAGATTCCCAGTTGTTGTTTACAGGAATCAACTGCTCAACTTTTACAGAAGGATGAAGAGTAGGATTAGGTGCATAGACGATTCCAGGTTGTTCGTGGGGATTGTAGATCCTGGGAGGCCTTTGATAGACGTCTATCTGATGGAATCCTGGTGCCATTGGATGATCGTTATATCGATTCTGAAAGTAATTGTGATGATAGTTGTGGAAATTCTGCGGATGTTCTGGTACGTTACTGGGCCTTTCTGAACTATGTTGACCGACAGTCTGTTGTTCATCATGTTTATCATATGAACTTGAACCGTTTTGTTGTTGATCCAGATTCACACTCTGACCATCATAATTCGATTGACTTTTTTGTTCTACGTTCTCGTTCACCACACTTGATCTGCCTGCATTAAAATTTGAATTTTGATTCAATTGGAGATTACTTTGAGAATATCCACTGTTACCACTGTTTGGAGCAATTTTTAGCAGGTTTGGGTATGGTTCTTGAGTCTGATCTTCGTATTGATTAGACGTTTTATCACTGTTATTCTTCAATTCAACCTGTTCCCTGCTTCCATACTGACTATAAAATGTGTGATTTAGCTCCTTCATAATCTGTTCAATAGCTTTTCTCATCTCCTCACTATCATAATTGTCAGGGATCAGAAGAGATTCCATTATTTCCTTCATATCGTCAACTTCGGCTCTGTCTGTTGGTGCAGTTGGCCAAACTGGTCTTGCAATAGAACTATATTCAAACACTTTGTCCTGATTTTGGTTTTCATTCACATGAATGTTACCCCCCTCGCTAGGAGTGTTGTACGTTCCATGATACCTGGGGAACCAGTTAGCTCTGTTTGGCGCCGCCGTATTGGTCTGATAGTTAGGTCTACTAAGATTTGGTTGGCTTGTAGTGGAATCATAATTTCTACCTGAATCAAAAGATCCAATGGTCCGATCATATTGACCTCTTGCAGGTTGTTGATCAAAACTGTTAACCTGATCAAAACTCTGGTGCTGTTGTTGGAATTCCTCATCCTCGTCACTGTCTTCTTCTTGTGAATCATCCTCCTCATCATTTATCTCCGCCTTCCTTCTTATCCTTTTTACCTGACCAATAGAGACAGTCTGCTGGGTGTCATGGTCCAGGTCACACTCTACAATATCATCTTTCAGATCTATTACTCCCACTCCAAACTGTCCTGAAGGCTGTCTAAAAGACTGATGGAAGTTTTGGTTAGAGTTTTGGTTAGTATAATCGCCTACATTTGTATTTCGAGCCACAATTTGTTGAGTCTGTTGATTGCCGTTTCTGTAATGATAGTGAGGAATCCTAGCGACCGTCTGCTGCGAGGTAACCTCCCTATTTGTATAAGATTGCTTCTGAGAAGAAGACTCCTCCTGGTGACGCTCTTCGTGTCGTTCATATTCCCTAACTTGACTATCATCCCTCAAACTATGTGAGGACCCAACTGAACTGTCTCGGTTTTGAAAATCACTTGCACCTGATTGAAATTGAGTGCTTCCACCCTCTTCCAACCCTCTGACTCCAAAATTATCCGACTGACCTCTCGATTGGGTCAAACCACTTCTGGACAAGATATCCCTGCTTTGTTCCAATTGGTCTCTGGCCTGCTGCAGGGACTGGTCAACAGTTTGCTGAGTTTGTTCTCTTATCTGGGCAATATGATCCCTAGTTCTACCGAGGGATTGCTGTATTGAATCTTGAACTGAATTTTGCAACGAGTCCCTCGATTGAAACGCCGCCTGCTGCAGGGACTGGTCAATAGTTCGTTGAGTCTGATCTCTTATTTGGCTTATCTGATCCCTAGTTCTATCAAGAGTTTGCTGAAGTGAATCTTGAACTGACTTTGGCAACGAATCCCTGGATTGGAATGCACCCCTGGAGTTTTGTATGAGCTGGTACTTGGAGAAGTCTCCTATGTGACCATCACCTCCTCTGGAAGAAGTGTAATTCTTCCTGTAATATCTCACTTGTGCGTTTCTACTCTCAATTTGACCGTATTCTTCATGCACCTTTCCTTGACCATCATTTGTATCGTATACGTTATGTTCCGACCAGTTTCCAGGTTTGGAGAAGTCTACATTCGTAGGCAAATGTGATGTCTGTATGATACAGGGCTCTATACAACCTTGAGGTGCTGACAATGCACAGCCCACAACAGCGACCAGGATTACTGGCCTCAACATGACTGAAACCTTACAGGCACTGAAAAAAAAAAATTCATTTTTTATTTTTTCTAAAAGACCAAGAGGAAGGAGAGTTTCAGAATAACGATTAATTTCAGATTTTAACGAGCGTAATCAAATCTTTGCAAATTAAAGACAAATCAATTAAATATTCAAATAATTTTTTTTAATCGTAATCGTAAAACTGAAAAAAGCACCAATCAAAGCAAGATATGCAGTTACAATCAATTCGTCAATAGAAAATTACAAAGATAGAATATGTTTATTATCGATTAGTATATTTATAAATCACTCTTAACGATCGAAACCTGTCAGTTTTCTTGATTGTAAGATTTTGTGGTCTATAGTTTAACACTGAAATGAAACTGCACTTATGTAATGAAACTCGATTGCATTTCAGTTAATCTCAAATGTTTAACAAAATTAAAATTGATATATATATTCACTGATCATGCATTAGTTATGTAATTGTTCCAGCAATGACGGAGTTTCTATGAATTATTATATCTAATAATTTAAAATAATTGTTGATTGCAAAATAAACTTATTGTATTTTTAGTGAAAATTGTTCGTGAAAAACTTGTGATTCATATTGTTAATGACATTTTTTCACATACAATTTACGCTTAATTTCGTAATCGAGTTTAAACTAATTATTATTGTTTTCAAAAATTGTCATTCGTTTTTCGAAGAATAGTTTTAATTAAAATTTCGTTTTTTTTGAAGTTGTACAAAAATTGAACGTTTGAAGATCTAAATTAGACGAAAAATGTGTTATACTAAGTCTCACCTTATCGAACAGCCAGCCAAAATTCGGCAAATGAAAATAACTTTACGGATTCACAAAATGTTCCCGTCAAAACCATTTACAAACATGTAACTGAAGATATCGACTTCGATTACATTTATGCTTTTGTCCCCTCTCTTGTGAACCATGACTTTGAAAGTTCTCTAATATCTTAGTAGTTTGTTTACCACTCCTTGCAAAATTTCTAAGAACATCTCTCATGCATCTCAGCATCCTAATATCATTGATCAGTTTCATAAACAACAATTTTCATGTCACAAATTACAATCAAAAATAAATTTCACTTGAAAATGACTATTTTTCCATTATTTTATTCGACGTTAATTTTTATTTTGCTGCGTTTCTAATTAACAAATTTAGTTTCCTTTCATCAACAGTGAATCCATTTTTGTATTCTCCATATCGTAAGGGGAGAAACACTGATTGCAAGAAAAATAAATAATGACACTGAATGATGTGTAACAATCTCTGAAAGGATAATTTGAGTATGATTCCTGGTAGTAGCGCAAGGTCACTGTTACTCTGGTGTGCTGCGCGTGTATAATATCACCCACACTTCACGCTAATTAGACATCGGTATTAATCATCGATTGTTTCATGAAAATGAAACGAACGGTGCGTTTGCGGCTAAACGTCCAGGAATTTTCGCCGCGATGATACCCTACTTTTCACTCGCATCGTCAATCTGCCAGGGCTCCGACCTCTGACCCCTTATATCTTGTCGCGACGGTAAACAAAATTTTGCATTGATCTGTTTAACTCCTCCAACAGTTATCCCTCTCATCAAAACAAATACGACATTTTTATTCGACCCGGTATTGTTCTTAAGAAACGGCTGATTGCGTATTAGTAATATTGTCCACTGTTGACGAAGCTTTTCCAGGGACAATGAATCAACTCTATTTTCGAGATGGCAGATCTGTTTCTTTTAGTCACTTATGTATTTTTAATTTTGCAATCGTGAATCATTAAATCATTCAAAATTGTCAAGATAAATTTAATTGTTGCTTTTTAATTAATAAATATTCATGTAAAACCTAAATTGTAATTTGCAATAGAAATGAAATATTGTGAATGAAGAATACAAAATATTAAGATTTGTCTTTCATGAGATTAAATATGCCAAGGGCAACTACGGTTGACGTTAACAGTCATAAGCAATGATAAATAACTGACACGACGTATCTTAACTCTGTACCGTGCAGGAAGGAAGATATAAAAAAGGAAATAAATGAGAGAAAAAAGTAGAACTTTTTTTCCGTTATTTGAAAAAAAAAAAAAAAAAAAAACAGATGTGGGGCTGTGCAAACAGGAGAAATCTGAGAATCAAAATTACTGGTTTATTGGCGCTAAAATTGTACGACTGCAATCTTACGACCTTTATGCACTTAAATGTCAACATTCATAGCAGACAAATACCCGTGTCGTTAGAATGTAGTTATAGACAGCTTTTATATGAAATTAAAAGTATTTGATAAATGTATAAAATTGAATGCGAGATAGAATGTTCGATATAAGTGTTGAAAGTTGAAATTTCTAGTTTAATTTTAACTGATTTTCTTGTTGTATTGTTTTTCAAAATTTCGTTTATCCGAAAATTGTTTCTCGGATGTAAACGAATTTTAATATTTGATTGAACGTCAAACTTTACAACTCTCTTTGAATTTCAATTCAAATAATCATGCCAGAGCGATTAATGGGATGGTTTTTTATGTTTGCATTGGCCCGAAAAATATTTTGTGTGCCGAAAAGAGATAAGTTCAATATTGAACATTAAATGCAGTTGATGATAGACAACTAAATTAAATTTCTGTTGAATCAATGTGTAATCAAAATTTTAATTAAATCATAAAGTTATAATCTCGATCGTTAGCTATTTCAGTTGAAATTTGCCGAAAAAGTTGTATATTTATTTTTTTTATAAATTTAGCAAGCAATTATTTTTCATAAATTAAGTGATTATTATTTGGCAATTATTAAATTAAAAATACACGCACTATATTACAATTTATGACAATTAGAAGAGTAAAATAAATATTAATTTAATTAAATTATTTCCAGAAACCATCGACTACAATTCGATTCTTCAATCGTGTGGAATATTACACTCTCCATGGAAGCGATGCTTTGTTCGCAGCTCAGGAAATCTTCAAAACCACTGCTATCTGTAAAAAAATTGGGTCAGGTAAATTCAACTAGTTTGAAAATTGCAACAACTGACGAGCGCAATTTTTCTGTTTATTTGTTGTTTTCATTTTATCTATTCATTTTTGCAGAACCAAACAAAATTGACTCCGTGATTTTGAACAAAAATCATTTCGAACAGTTCATCAAAGATTTGCTCTTGGTGAAGCAATACCGAGTGGAAGTATACACTAATCAAGGAAATGCAAGAAAGAATGACTGGGTCATCGAGAGCTTCGGATCACCTGGAAATTTGAGTCAGTTTGAAAATATACTATTCGGTAACAATGATGAGGCTGTTGGAGTGGTGGTCATTGCAGTCAAACTTGGCTCGGATCCAAAATCAAAGGTATAAAATTAAATTTTCAAAAAGCAAACAAAAGAAGTTTTAATTCTTTTCAGGCTAATTAATTTTGTTTCATGTCATCAGGTCGTAGGAGTCAGTTGCATTGACGCTATATCAACAACTATTTCAGTTTGCGAGTTCAAAGATGACGAATCTTTCAGCAATCTTGAATCGCTTGTCGTAACTTTAGCTCCGAAAGAATGTCTTCTCATTCAAGAGTCAAGTCCAGATTCACAGATTGTAAACGACGTAAGATTTTGAACTATTTGAAACTCTTTTTTGTATTTTACATTAAAATAGAATGTGATAGGTTTACGTTTTTACAGCTGATGACAAGAAACAACACAATGGTAACTTTGCGAAAAAAGAATGAGTTTTCGTCTGACTCTGTAATCCAGGATTTAACAACTTTGATCAAGTTTAAAAAAGGACAACAACAAAACGCTCAGATCTTGCCGGAAACCAACTTAAGCTTAGCGATGTCTTCGACAGCTGCTCTGATTAAATACCTAGACGTAAGAAACTGGATTATTATATTTGAAAGTAAAAGGATGAGTTAGGTTCGTAAATATTTATTAGATTAATCATTAATAACTATTTTATCATTTGCAGCTTATGGCAGAAGATGGCAATCACAATGAGTTTACATTGAAACAAATAGAGCAGTCGCGATTTTTACGTCTAAATATGGCAGCTATTAAAGCCTTGAATATTGAGTATCAAAATGACGGTCATCAGGGGAGTGCTCTAACAAGTGTGCTCGCACTCTTAGACAAGTGTAGAACCGCGCAGGGTCATCGAATGCTTGCTCAATGGATCAGGCAGCCGCTTCGTGACTTGGCGCTAATCAAAGAACGACACGATGTTGTCGAATTTCTCTTGAACGACTCTGATTTGTTGAATTTACTGCACGAAGATCACTTGCGACGTGTTCCTGATTTGCAGCAATTAGCCAAAAAGTTGACTAGGAAAAGGGCCACTTTGCAAGATTGTTACAAGTTAGAATCAAAATAATTAAATTAGAATAACGAGATTCATCTCACTCAATGTTTCATTCACATATTTCTTTTTTCTTTCAGAATATATTTGTACGTCTCGCATCTGCCAGGGTTGTTAGAAAAGTTTATGTCCGTATCAGATTCCGCTACGTTCAAAGCTATGTTCATTGATCCGCTAAAAGTTTCCATTGAAGATATGGCTAAATTTCAGGAAATGGTTGAGCAAACTATCGATATGGATGCCGTAGAAAAAGGCGATTTTCTTGTTAATCCGGACTTTGATGACGCATTAAAAAGTAACGCTTATCCCATTTTCTTAAAAACATTGAAAATTATTTTGAACTAAAGGTATTCATTTCAAGTCGTGCAATCATTATAGCTCTCAAAGAAGAAATCGATGAGTTGGAAGAAGAAATTCAATCGCAGTTGTCAAAAACTGTCAGTAGCTTAGGAGTGGAAGCTGCAAAAGTGAAGTTGGAATCGAACCAACAATTTGGATATTATTTCCGCGTTACTCTGAAAGATGAAAAAATTGTTCGAGATAAGTCCAAGTATACTGTTTTTGATTCAAACACGTCTGGAGTGAAATTTAGAACTGATAAGCTGACGGAATTAAATGACGATTATTTGGCCGTCAAAGAGAAATACAACGATAAGCAAAAAGAAGTTGTTGATGAAATCATTTCCATAGCCGGTTTGCATTCAAATCATTATAACTTTTATGTCTGAAAAAACTGTGAACAAGTGCATTCAATCGGAACAATTGATTTTCAGGCGGCTATAGCGACTGTATCAAGTGTCTTGGAAGAATCATTGCCACACTTGACGTATTGACGAGTTTCGCAGTAACTACACGAAGTGGAAAACAGTACGTCAGACCGGAAATGATGCCAAGTGAAACCGGAGAGATTCATCTTATTCAAGCAAGACACCCTTGCTTGGAGTTACAAGGAGGCGCTGATTACATTCCAAATGACGTACATCTCAAACGAAGTGAATTTCTTGAACAACATTATTATTTATTTTAACGATTTAGCTACATTCAAATAAATGTTGAGAAATGTTTATTTATTTACAGAGGACTCTGACTTCTGTATCATCACTGGTCCCAACATGGGAGGAAAAAGTACGTACATTCGTTCCATTGCAGTTGTTGCTTTAATGGCGCATATTGGAAGCTTTGTTCCTTGCGACAAAGCAAAAATATCAGTACTGGATGCCATTTTGGCCAGATTGGGTGCAGATGATTCTCAGATCAAAGGAATGTCGACATTCATGAACGAAATGGTGGAAACTGCTGCCATATTGAAGGTAGATACACAATAGAATTTTTTTTTTTTTTTTCAATTTGTTAGTAATATTACAGTAAAATAATCAGTAATATTACAGTAATACTAAGTAATATTACAGTAAAATAATCAACTGGATTTTTTTTTCAGAATGTTACCAGTGATTCTTTGGTAATCATTGATGAATTGGGGAGAGGAACATCCACTTATGATGGATGTGGAATTGCTTGGGCCATTGCTGAGTATGTCATCAATATTTTCAAAATGATTCTGTTTAATTTTGCAGTTAAATTAATATTTTGAATATTTTAGTCATTTGGCTCGAGAAGTAAACGCTTATTGCCTTTTTGCTACTCATTTCCATGAAATTACTCGACTGGCTGAAGATTTATCCAACGTCAAAAATTATCACGTCAGTTCAATGGTTGGGGAAGACCGATTTGCTTTACTTTACAAAGTTGAACCGGGAATTTGTGATCAGAGTTTTGGAATTCACGTTGCCCGAATGGCTAATTTCCCAGAGGATATTATTGACGTATGTTTTTTTTTTATTATTTACAGTATTTTTAAACATTTTTTAAACTTGGAAGTACGTAAAAACAATTTTTTTTTTCAGTTTGCCAAGTACAAACAAAACGAGTTGGAAGCTGCGCAAGGAGTTGTGTTTGAAGGTTCAGAAGATCCTGAAACCAAGCGTAAAACTATCAAGGTTTGTTTAATGTTTTTCAAATATAAAACATTGAAAAATATAATTCTTCATAAATATAACATCCGAGAACAAATCAATACTAATGATTAAATTATTTCATTTTTCGTTTTAGGCTGGTGAGGAAATCATCAAAGAATTCATAGAAAAATGCAAATCGATCAACATGTCCGAATCACCGAACGATGTGAAATCACAAATAAGAAATTTAAAGAATGAGGCCTTGTCTAAAAAGAACCCATACATTGCAGCATTGATAGAAAACTGACCATCTTCTTATTTAAAGTATTATTTCATTTATCAGTATTTAAACGGTATTCCTATTATATTTGTATGAGATCGGTGTTATAATAAATTTTTTTGATACTAAAATATTATATATTGTTCCAATGATTATATAAAATTGGATTGTTGTAAGTTCACTTTCATTGAAATAGCATGAAACTAAATATCATATTAAGTAATTTATATAAATATATTTTTTCTAGCCCGAAAGAAGCCTAAAACATATGTCTAGGATAAGTTCGAGTATAGATTGCCAAAACGAGCGCTAAGAATGCTGATAATTCACAACAACAGTTTCATTATTTTATCAAAAATCTGAGCACACTCTTGAATTAATTACACACGAGTTGCGTTGAGCGTTTGATCAAACTATGCCCGCAATTTTATATCTAATTTTTCCATGTTTGGCGAATTTCTTTGCTGCCTTGATCAAATTATCAGAGGTATTTTATTATTTCCAATTAGAAAATTTGTTTGCAACTTTTGATAACACTGCGATATTTGAAACAGATTAAATATTAATTTTTCGTGCAAATTGTTTTAAATGTTGACAATAGCGTTCTTGTGGTATGTAAGTACTTGTAGTGTAATCAAATTATCAAGATATTTTTATTTTACGAATAGACTGCAAGTGTCTAAGTAAAGAATGAATACTACTAAAGTTGCTATTTTCTACATGTTCAGTGAATAATGAAATATAAATTTTGTAATCAAGCTGATTGCTTTAAATTTTGCAATTCTTATGTGTACGTTTTCATGTTTTCAGGTGCAAAAAACAGAGACAAGAATACAATTCTTTTGTCCACTCGATACAAACATTGAAAACTAGTATTAATTAATTATTCAACGTATTACCCGACATGATAAACAGTTCAATTGTAGTTTCTATCTGCGTTCAACCATGCTAATCGTATACATTAAATTGAAATTCAGCAAGCTAAGAGAATCTATAAATAATATTTTAATAACGATTTAAATGAAAAATTAATTGATATCATATCTATTGACATGATACAGAAGATTTACGATAACAGCTCGTTTGTCTGACTAGTTTTTCTGATTAGAGACCAACGTTGTTGTAATCGCGCTAAGTTTCAAGATGCCGCGGCACGTAATTCGGAAGACCGATCATTTTTTTGCCTATTAATTTTTCCCTTCCGATGACGCAGAGTGTTCTTTATCATCGAGTTAATCACAATTCCATCGTAAATGGTGTCGCCGATTAATTAACTTTGAATCACGGAACATGTTTGCCTTTTTGAAACTCGAACGGTTTTCAATAATAATATTTGTTCAAGACCTGATAAAAATTTAGCGGAGTGTAGTGTGCTGTATATTTTTTGGTAAAAATGTAGGGCAAGTGATTGGAAAAAAGAAGCAGCAGTCGGTGTAAAATGTGCTTCACTTTGGTGCTTTTTGTCAAGTGGATGATGAATTGTTTGTCTAGCAAAGTGTTCAATAATTCAGTGCAATTTTTCATGGGGTTCCGCAGAATAATCGCCGTGTGCATTTTCTGCTGCTTGATCTGCTGCCCAGCTAGAGGGCAAACTATATTTAGTGGACCATACTCTGGGAGAGAATGTAAACTTCCTTGCGAAAAGCAAAATGGAGAATTAACGTGCGAATTGAGAATCGCACTTATTCTACCGGCTGACCCGAGATATGACGTTTCATTGACTAAAGTTCTTCCTGTGCTCGGTTAGTATCATTATCATAAAATCTATTCATTTCAGAGAAAATAATATAAAAATTTAATTCAAATTTACACAATCACAAAAAAATTGATTATATCATTGTGGTTCAATTTCAGATCTGGCAATATCAAGAGCTCGAGAAATTGGGTTGTTTCCTCCCTGGTTAAAATTACTTGTGTCTGCTCAGGATGATGATTGCGATGCAACATATGCACAGTTGCGAACGATGGAGAATTATTCGAAATGCATTCATTTGTTCCTGGGACCTGTGTGTGATTATTCATTAGGTACACAGAAACCTTATTTAAATAATATTATCATGGGAAACCTTTAAAGAAAATGTGCGCATACATTCTGTATAAATTGAGTTTCTTTTGAATGGTGCAGCGACCAGGTATTTTAATATTGATCACGTCAGAGATTGCAGAAAAGTTTTTCTCCTTTTTTCTATTATCGCATCTACTGAAGGCGATATCAACTCTGCGAAACTGACCGTGCGAACGGTTATGTCTTTCTAAAAATTTATTCCCAGAAAAATGGGTTTGAAGGAGAAGATAAATCTTTATTATCCTAGTGTCTTCATAAAATCTAGATCTTTCTAGAGTAAAAATTTGTTCTGGAGTAAATGGGTCTTTATAAAGTTGTCAATTTTTCATCAAAATTTATATTGATTTAATGTGTTTTTGTTGGTTTTATGTTTCAGCAAACGTCGGTCGAGTAGTGAAATTTTTAGGAACTCCTTTGATAACGACAGGTGGATTAACTTTTGACTTTACGAAGAGAAAGACAGTATACCATGATGAATTTTTCATGACTATCAGGATAGGCACTATATCATTCAGAGACATCGTTTTTTTCTTCCTGTCTATAATGGACAGGTAAGCGTTTGAGTAATTTGTTCCTAGCAAATTTTCAACAGTTATTAACAACAATTTTTTATGTTCTCAGGCACGACTGGCGTAAAGTGCATCTGATGTACGAACTCAACGGACAGTGTCAAATTGTTGGCAAGCATACATGCCAGCTGGTTATGAAATCAATGGTGGAATTTTTCAAGAAAAGATTGGACTTCATCTACGGCAGTGTAGACATTGAAAATATTGCTCCGAAAGATTTTCCCCAGATTCTCAAAGATCACGTGGGAAATTCTTACAGCGGTAAGTGCTAGAAATATAAGTTTTTGTTGGAAATTGAAATTAAGATTAAGTATATCAACGAGAATTGTTTCTCCATAATCCCGATTTCGACACTTGAAAAGAGACTGGAATTACGTAGGACTTTGTGCAAAGTCGAGACAACTTTTTAAAATATGCAAAGAAGGTTTGACGGTATACACTTTAAAACTGTACTACTCTGTTAGAAGTATCACTTTATTTAAGTTAGAATACAGTTTGCTAAAAGTTCTGTTAAGTTATATTGTAGAAACATTCATTCAATTTTAACAATTTCTTTGTTAAAATTCACCCTTCATAACGATATTTGCCTTCAATTTATTTTAAACTATAAATAATTTCAAATAAATAATTAAAAAGATTTTTATTTGTATGATTTTATAAACTTGTTTTTATGGTACGATAAACAAGCAGTTAAATTTTAGGCCAAATTATAATACTGAACAGCCAATGTGGATGATATTGCTCGTTTTAACAAAGTGCCAAGTAAGTTTGAACAGTCACATGAATAGGAAGTCATGTTCCACCTCAGATGCTGCTAAGCATCTTCTTGATCGTACCCTGCACTTAGCTGGCGAACAATTTTCATGCAGTCGTTCAATGTCAATGAATTTTTTAAAACTTACACCAAATTTAGGACAACAAAATTAGGACAACACATGTGTGTCCAGTAAAGATCAGAGCTTAGATGTCATAAACATATTTCAGTAATTCGCCGGAGTATGTGCTTGTCTGCGCCAATGAATAGGCAATCTGGTACTCGCAGCTTCTTGTCGCATAACATACATTTGACGGAAACCAAGCAATTTATAATAAACAGTTCCAAAATCTCGTGGCGCAAGTATAAATGTTTATCTTATTTATAACAGTTTTTTAAATTCTTTTTCTATATTATATTTAAAGAAATTCATCTTTAGTCATTGTACACAAAATTATTTATTCAATAACATTTTGCAAAAATTTAATTTTTTATTGTGAATTAATATCAGTTTTTCATTTTATATTAAAAATGCATCTTAAATTCGTTATTAGATATTTTTTTGTTAATCTTTGGCATAGTTGTATTAAAACGTAAAATTGGATATTTGGGAAATAAGCTTTTCGAACGGAACCGTAGAATCAATTGTATCGGCGGATATGTTTTTTTTTTTTCATTGAACGCGTCTTTGTATGAAATACAGCACAATCGCCTGTTGCTTGAGCTTGGTGCGCATTCAAAAAAAGTTTTTGTTATGTACTATATGTAAAATTTGATAAAAAGTGTAGTTCTAAGAAATTATGCAAATTTTGTATCAATATTTTATCTCTATTAAATAAAATTTTTCATTTTACAATATGACATTTTTGGTAACATATTTTTGGTTATTATAACAAAATAATCTTTTTAAAATTGAATAAAAGAAAAATATTCTTTGATATATTTTTCAATGTATCAGTTACGTTTTTTTTTTTTTTAATATAAATTGCCAATTTGCTGACGGAATGGTACGTTAACGAGACCATAAAAGATACACCTCGTAGAACGTTATTATGATTTTAAATTTACCAAATACCGAGGCGTACCAAAATCTTAATTACAACTGATAAAAAATTGTTACTGTTGTAAAGGGAATCAATATTGCGCTGGTACAAATCAGGCAATGTCATTTTTCTCTGGCAAAATACATGAAACATGAAAAAGTTAGTTAATTCCTCCTCAATGCAATGATAAAACCATTCAGACAGGAGCAATTAAAGCCTATACAGAAACGTCAAAAAATGAAAGTTACACAGGAGGAGAAAAAAAATCGAAACGAGTAGCATGATGCATCCTTCGTTTATTTCGTATTTCCATACTTTTATTGCTTGTGCCTATAAGTCAATCTAACTGTATTGCCAGAGCTAAATTGACTGACTCTGATTATTCCCTTTTCGTGTTAAAAGGACATGGACTCCATGACAAACTTCAGGAATTGAACATCTGATTTAAAAGTTGTTTTTCCATAATTATATTAAAATCAATCAAACTGTACTCCGACTAAATCGAAATTCTCTAATTAATCAGAAAGTTTTGACCGACGTTATATTGAATTCATGATTATTTCAGGACTAACTATTTGAAATATTGAATACGCAGCTCTTATTGAAAAACGAGGGCTGCATATCAAAGACTGAGTTTGGTTTCATGTGAAATCAAGATTATAATATTGGCAAAGATTACAAGCAGAGACAAGATCGTCGCGGCTGTACCAATGAAAACTATGACGGCCGACGCATGCCCAGCAGTCATGGAATGTGATGAACAGATACCAATACTATAGAGCAGGACGTTTAATTTGGCGTGGGGATTTTAAAGGTGAACGGTTTTAAGGAACGATCGCGATCGACGTTCTCGCGCCGGCTGAACGTTTGCCCGCTTTCGCAGTTGTAAGCACGCGCCTCAGTCGGATCTGCGACACCGCGCCAAATTATGATCGGCTCTGACAATTCCACCTGTGTAAACCCATGCGCTCGCGTGCCACGTGAATTTGTCGGCACACTTCATTCAAATTTGATCCATTCATTCAAGATGTTCAGACAATTTTCGTTGACTATCTAATGTGACCCAGTGAGGTGAGACGAGTTCAAACAAACTGTGTCCAGTTTTCGTGCTCGTGAAAATGCAAAAGTTAATGTCGTAATATCGTGTGATCTCAGAGTTTTCCAACTTGGGATTGAATATTTGAGTTTGTTGAGGAGAGAAAAGAAAAAGACGCACAAAGTTTATCAACGTTCAATCGCAGGTCGGAAATTTACACCGCAGGACGAAAATTGTGTTACGAACTCATGGTGTAGGACTGTCGCTTGTGTAAAACTCGTTTGCATTATGTTCCTCTTAAAAGTGCAATAAAAAGGTATGAATAATGGCACAGTTAAAATCTGTCGAAACGAAAATCCACCAGACCGAGAGATCGCATTAACGAAAACTGATTTTAAAAAAATTTTTGCCTTCGTTCGTTTTTTATTCTCGCAGAAAGACAAAAACAAAAGTGCGCGTTTTTATTTGACTTTATTTATTTAGGATTCAGAGGTTGAAACCAAACAAGCCTGCATTGTCACGAATTGATGTCAAACCAGGTTTTGCGAATAAACGAATAGATACCGAACTGCAGTTTTTTTTTGTTTCGCGAAATTTAATTGCAGTGCGACGCTGAAGTTAACACAAGTTCGGTTCTTATGGTTTTAGTATGTAAATGTTGGTTCCAATTTTCTTTGATCTCACGTTTCCTTACAAATTAACTCTTTAGTTCAGATTGTTTTCAAGTTATTGTATTTTCAAACAATCAAATTCGTTTGAATAAACATCGAATCGTTTTTTTTCTTGCTTACTTTGATCCAATTTAAATGAAATATTTAATCAAGATCATGAAAAATACATTAGAAAAATTGAAATAATAAAGCCCTTTAGTGCGCCGTTGTTTTATAATTATTATATCATTCAAATTTCATTTAATTAAAAAAAAGAAGACATTTTTTTGCCTTGGATACGATCCAAACGAGATGTATATACGAACCCCTAATTTACATTTATGCAAATACATTTGTGTTTCGCATGATATTAAAGAATTCTTTTCATTTCGGTAGACGTGACAATCAAAAATAGTGGAATTGTAAAACTGAATGGTATTGATAATTAACCCCTTACGATCATTGCATCTCGTTAATAAATGAACGAGAATAATAATGTACAATGTTGATCTAATTCGATATTCAGTCGGTCGTTTTAGATTAACTCTCACGAACGAAAGGTATATTTTGTTTTACATAACATATATATTCAGCAATAACGAAGATATCTGGTTTATACATTTGTATACATTTCATTATATAAATTAAGAAAATATAAAATAACATATATTTTATAAATAAAACATTAATAAAAAGCGGTATTAAGGCATATAAATTAAAATATATCTCAGCAAATATATTTTCTTTCGTGAGGGAAGAAGCTGTTATATTTTACAAACGGTGTGCTCTTGAGTGAGTTTTTAAATCCATTACATGATATGTACAAAAGAGGGTCTTGCCAACGAGAAAACGTCAGAAGCAACGTGTGAATATTAATCTTGACCACCTAATACACTCTTTACTATTGTTATTATTTGTTTTTCTTTTCTTTCTTTTTCAAAAATTATTTGAAATTAAAACAAAAGTATGAACGAAAATGTATTTTACCGAAGGAGCAATTGCATTTTGAACATTTAGATATGATTGTTCATAAACCAATGATTGTAGGGTAATGATAATAATCAAAGAAAATAACATAACTCGAACTGGTCAGTCGGTTAATTGAATATATAATTATACGTTTAGGCAACCATGCATCATTCAATGTTGCCAGAGTTTCAATATTTCTCGGCCGTCAGTTTCACGATGCGATCACTTTTAGTCGTTCCAATAAACGTGTACTTAATTCAATTTGTTAATTTTTTAATATATGAATGTCAAAAAAGTTATAAGAAAATAAAACGCGAATTGAAAAGTTAGATCTTAGCTGTTACAATTTTCAATATTTCTGTCAGTTATACTGGTGTTTGACAATAACACTTTACTGTCGTCAAAATCAGCTCTGGTATCTACGATCAAAATAATTTACATAGTTATTTTGTTTAAAAAAAAATGAAGTTGTATCGTCGGCTTTGTTCTGTGTTTTTTTATCCTTTCCTCTGTTTTTCATGCAATATCGTAAAACTGATGGATTTTGCTCATGGTGTAGGTTTGTAAGTGACATATTTTAACTAGTGACATGAATACCAATAAATCTCGGTAAATGACACGTCTAATTGGAGTTTGAAAAATAATATTGAGAATAGGAAAGTTATATGTTTGTTTAAAATATATACTTCAATACGGGAAAGTTTTTATTATAAAATGTGATAAAAGTCGTATAATTTATGAAAGTTTATGATTTTTCACTGGGGAATAATTAATTTGAGTTGCAAGTTCTACGGACTGTTATTGCATTTGTGCCCAACAAGTAATCTCGTTAATTCAACTGTAATTACATCTCAGTACCTATTTAATGGCGAATATCGTAAATATTTGAATAAAATGTTATATTATAATAAAAAAAATTTTCACGGAAAGCAGTGTAACAACAATTTTATATTTTATGAACGAACGCGTTCATTAAAAATAAAATATTTTTAATTATTCGACTTGTTGACAAAATAAAAGTTTTGAAAAATGTTATTTTAGTTAATTAATTTGTCTTGCTACACAAATTTTGTTACTAAAACCATGGATAATTTATTTCGTTGATGAACGTATCATTGGTGACATAAAAAAAAAAAATCTTTGACACGCACATGTAACATAGTATGTTTAGACGTGCAAACTTATATCAGATGGTTCAAGTTGGTCAGATGATTTATAAATCGTTATTGCTATGCAGTCAAGCGTTTAATTATGTTCTAACATTTCATACGTCATTTACGATTATTCATAACTTTTAATCACACACCGAGATTAAATATGATCATAAAAAATCGAAAAAAACTGATATTTTCATCCACTTAAATTTGTGTTCACGTTTTGATCCAATAAATTCTGCCAGAAGGTAACGTGAGCGTAACATTTTTTTCATACTTATAAAAAAAAAAAAAAAAGAAGGATTGATTTACAGCGGTTACACATTAATTGACGCAATTTATTGAAAACAAATATTTGACAGTTCGAGGATAACAAAAAGCCACGTTAAAAAGTCGTTTTGATAATTGGAATTTATTTTGCAGAACAATGACGGGAATTGGCAAGAAATGCTGCAAAAGAAGAAACGATAAATGCGACTGAATCGAAACGCCATATCAATCCTTGAAATTCCCTCCCCAATAAAGGTATCAATTTTACGGCCATGAGATATCTTTTAAATAGTTATAGATTACTTGTGATAATATCATGGCTGGATACTGTGGCGGTATTCGTTATCGCTGATTCCTACCGGGCGAATTTGACCGGCTGTCCCTCGGACTCGCAGCGACACAAGAAGAAAGTTGTGACGTTCGGTGTGATAGCGCCAAAAAATATCGGCCACGAGCAGAGCCTGTTCCGGATTTTGCCAGCTGTGAATCTGGCCGTTGACAAAGTTAACTCGCGAGGTCTTCTCCCGGGCTGGACCATCGATGTTAAGTACGGGGATTCGCAGTGTTCCAGCACTTATGGACCGCTCATCGCCATGGAATTTTACTTCAATAAGTCGGCAGGTCTCTTTTCATTCTTCAAGTTAAACTCTTGCACCAAAAAAGATGTATCCGATCTGATTCTGATTAAGGAAATCTAATTTAAATTTATTGGAAAAAAAAGAGAAAAAAAATGTGAAATCTAATCAATAGCTTTTCAATTTAATTAGAAAATGCAGTCAAATGAAAAGCAAAACTAATATTGGAATTGTTGGATGATGATTTATTCAAATGTTAAATATACACGATTTGAACGTAAAATTGTTTGTCTTGTGTAAAACAAATCATTCGTTTTAGTTGAATTGCAGAATTTATATCAAGTTGTGCAAGTGAGGGAAGTCGATTGGCTATGTGCAATTGTACACTGGAGATGATTCAAGACTAAATCGATTGATTCAATTGTCCATTTATATCTGCGTAAGACACGTGGAAAATGAATATCACATTTTGTTCAAGGATCAAACTTAGTTTTGATCTCCTATTCTTCTATTTCACAATTCATAATTTGTTCAACGCGCTTTTCACATAAATCATCATACAAATTTTCATTGAAAATTGAAATTAAAATGATAAAGATGAGCTAATTCTCCTATTGATATTTTCTTATATTTAAGCTTAAAATAACGTAAAATGAAGAAAACGAAATTGGCAAAAGAATTTTTCGTTGATGCATTTTTTTATTGAAAAATGAAAAGATGAATGATCAAAGTTCACACAGTAATCACTTTACAAGGCACTAAGGTACTAAATATAAAAAGCTATGACAATTTAAATAAGGAGATTTATCAGGTCGAAAAGAATTAAAACCGTATAATTGAACAAATGAAAATTGATGAAAAATAAATAAAATAAATTTTATGGGATTAGATGCATTTATAGGTCCTGTGTGTGATTACGTGATCGGACCGGTAAGCAGATACTCGGGTGTGTGGAATATCCCTGTACTCACGGCAGGAGCACAAGCTGATGCATTTCGACGTAAGGTTGAATATCCTACACTTACAAGAATGATGGGCTCGCACAACCTTGTCAGCGAGGCTCTAAAGCATATCCTCAAAGAATTCAACTGGACCGTCGCAGGACTGATTTATCATAATCATAAAAAGGAGAGGGGCAAAGGCAACTCCAATTGCTATTTCACACTTTCCGCTGTTAACGATATCCTAAATAAAAACGATAATGTTGTTCATACAAGTTTCGATCAGGAGAGCGTATCACATCAGGACTATTTTAACGCTCTGATTTATGTCTCCAAAAAGTCTAGAAGTAAGTGATACAAAACAAGAAAGTGTTTGGAAACAATTTTGTATCACCAGTCGAAATTGGGATTATGAAATGTGTATGATAATAAACATTTGTGTATACATTAATTTTAATAACTTTTAGTTGCCATAATTTTTTCTTTCAGTTATTGTAATGTGCGCGAACGCAACAACAATTAGAGAAATTTTAATCGCTGCGGAAGAGCTTGGTATGGTAGATTCTGGCGAATATGTTTTTTTCTCCATCGAACTGACGTCCAGGTAACGTGAAAAAAAAAACAAAAAAACAAACAAAAAATTTAATTGAAAATTGCTCTTGATTGGATTGAAAATTTTTGATCCAATTTAGATTAATTTTGATAAGCACAATTAAAACGTTGAGATAATTTTGATTGAAAATTGTTTATTTTATATTTTCAGTGATATCAATTTGAAAGAGCCATGGAAGAGGGAAGGTGATAGCGAGGAAAGAAATTTAAAGGCACGAAAAGCATATGAAGCTCTGCTGACGGTGACAGCCAGAACTCCTGACAATGACGAGTACAAAAATTTTTCAAATGCAATCAAATCTTTGGCTCAAACTAAATACAATTTCACGTTTGGTAACTCGTCAGTTACTACATTTGTAACAGCCTTTTATGATGCCGTCCTACTCTATGCAAGAGCGTTGAATGAATCTTTAACCGAGTTCCCTGATAAGATAAACATTGACGGAGTTAATTTAACTAAAAGAATGTGGGGAGCAAGTTTCAAAGGTACAAATCAAACCTAAAAGACATTTCCACTACGAGCTCCATAAACTTGTTCAATTTTTTTTAATTGAAGAATTTCCATTTAGGAATCACAGGGGATGTTCACATCGATGAAAATGGTGATAGAATCGCTGATTATTCTTTGCTCGATATGAATCCGATTACGGCAAAATTCGAGGTAAGTTCAAATTTTTATTTGAAAAAAAAAAAAAAAAAATTGTATTTACACAGCGTGGAAAAGAGTTTTACTTACTGAAAAAATATCATCTCAATTTTATTCATGAAAGTTGTATTCATTACCGAAATATGATAAGGATTGCAGTGTGTTAGTTTTCATTACTTTATATGAAAGTAAATTAGAAAATTATTTTCAAGCAAATCTCACGTGCTGTCGTTGAATTAGTGGTGTATTAATAGCGAGCATAGACCCTTCAGTTTCTGGAAGGACGTGTAAAACGCTATTTAATTCCTGTTCGAAATTGTGTGCATCACGTCCATATGTACATTCAGACATTGTGAATGTGCGGAGACCGATGCAAATTAAATTTCGCCCGCCACCGACTTGACTCGTTTGTCGTGAAGGATCCTTCACTTAACGCGATCATGCAGTCTGCTATGCAGTTCACTATGCATTTCGGAGTTTACAAATAATTGACGTTACAGTGACAAGTTGCGAAAAGTTAGAAATCCATTTTCATTTGAAATTTAATTTCTAAAATATTTTCTTCGTTGGTTCATGAAAAACTAATTGGACATTGTTTAATAATGAGAGTTTCATATCTACGGAAATTACATTTCTTAATTGAAGATCTAATTTGCTTTCTAGATCGTTGCTCATTACTTCGGTGCTAATAAAACTTTAGAATATATTCCTGGCAAAACCATCCATTGGTCAGGCGATCGTTTGAATCCGCCACCGGATACACCAACTTGTGGTTTTGATAGATCTTTGTGCCCGGATAACTGTGAGTATACTGTCAAACAAATTTATTTGTTGTTTTATTTAGTAACAATGAACTTCATTGGTTATTCTCATTGATAAATTGATGTTGACAGCTTTGCCTGGCTATGCTATTCTGTCAATAGTTCTGAGTTCAATCGTAATAATCCTAATGATCGCTTCAATATTTTTTTATCGGTAAGTGAGTAAGTATCTGAATTTTTTTGCTGATGTTTGTTTATGATGTTTGATGATGTTTAGAGTGCAATTCCTTTTACGTTAACTGATAAATAATTAATTTATTCTAATAAGTGTCAATTAGTTGTGATTAACGATACGTTATCTTACAGACATTTAAAATTAGAAGCGGAGATAGCCTCAATGACGTGGATGATAAATTGGGAAGATATTGTCATTCAAAAGTACGGCAAAATAAAGGGATCAATAACTTCTTTGATAACTATTGGTAGCGGAAGTCAACCGGTGAGAAATAAATCATTCGAAAAACTGTATTCTTTAAAGACACTGTCTGTACAACAACTTTTAATCTCAAACATTTTCAAATATTCAGATATTGTACTCTGTTGGCAACCAGGGTAGCATGCTCGGTGAGGTGGAAAAACAATATCAAATCACTACAGGGATTTACAAAGTATCCATATATACAAAAATTGATCAACAATTTTAATTCCCAACTAACAAATATTTATATAATTTTTTAAATTTAATTTCTTTTCTAGAATTTGATGGTGGCAATTACAAGAATAAAAACTATCCGCGCTCAGGAACTTTCAAGATCGTTGTTACTAGAACTAAAAAGAGTAAGACAAATTATGCAGCGTTTTGTAGTTTGTAAAATTTTTTAAGTTTCACGTTATATTGCTCGATTTTCCGATTTCTCCGGTTATTGATTCAGCGGGTAACGCGTGAAATTACATTCTTCACCTCCTCATCATGAATACACGGAAATGCTGTGTTACCAAACGGAATGTTCCGATGTTCATGATTGCTTATCGGTCGGCTGATTCTGAACTTTCAGGACACAAACGCCGTCCGAGTACCTTTTAGATAAGTGCGTTTCACTTTTAGTATGAGACCTTTTGAGCGTTTGCCGGTCCGGAAATTCTTTTATCTTTCATCCCTGAGATATTATTGTTTTTTCTTTATTCTAGTTTTTTGTATTTTTTCATAAAATGTTTACCTTGATTTATTGTTATTCACAACCTTAAATGGATGGACAGAAATATTTATCGTTTGTATGTTTGTTTTTTTTTTTTTTTTTTTCAGATGAAAGATTTGCAGCATGACCATTTGGTACGATTTTATGGCGCTTGTTTAGAACCGACTTATTGCTGTTTTTTAACGGAATTCTGTCCAAAAGGATCATTGCAGGTAAAATCATTATATGTCCATTATGCATGATAAAATCATTATCACCAATTATTATTGTATGTTCACAGGATATTTTAGAAAATGACCAAATCAAGTTGGATCGAATATTCAAATTTTCCTTGATACAGGACATCATCCGTGGAATGATTTATCTGCATTCCTCGGAAATCAAAAGCCATGGAAACCTGAAGTCTTCTAATTGCGTTGTAGACTCTCGCTTTGTGCTCAAAATTACGGATTTTGGATTACATGATTTGCGACGGGTCGAAACCGAAGACGATAGAAATTCTACCATTTTTTGGAAGAGTAAGTAAATGATTGTTTCTTTATTTAATTAAATGAAAAACAAATCCAACAATTTGTTAAATGTAACATAATTTAATTTTGATATTGAAGGACAACTATGGACCGCTCCAGAGCTTCTAAGAATGTCAAGGAGACCTCTAGAAGGCACTCAAAAAGGAGATGTCTATAGTTTCGGCATAATCGTCCATGAAATTATAGTTCGGAGAGAGCCCTTCTACTTAGGACCAACAGTGCATATGTCGCCCAGAGGTAAGTAAACTATTGATCTCAAAATAAATCATCCTTTAGGTATACTATTCAGAGCGATCCTTATATTTTATCATCGTTATTTTTTTTTGACATCTTAAATTTATGATTTCGTTATCAGACACAATGCCAATTTTTGTCAAAAAAATTGCAAATTAGTTAACATACAGTATCACTTAAAATGCTTTTACCGTTAAGAGAACCTTCGTAACTAATTTATGTGAAATTTAATCAACAAAATTCGTTTTTGCAAATTTAACACGAACACGAAAATAAAATGTTTGCCAAATTTTTTTCGTTTATTGACTGAAGTGGTGCAGTGTCTTTATATTGTTGAAAGTGTTTCTGAAATAATTCTATCTCGCGAGTAAGTACTTTAAATTATTATCAGATAATATATAAATCTTGTTGTTTTTTACATAACGTGTGCGCCAACGCGTTGCAATTGTGCTCGTTACGTTTTAATAGATGAGATTTTGATGAAAGCATGTTCCCAAGGTATCATGTTAAGTCAGATGACGCCAACATCCAAGAATGGTATGGCGACGATTCAAATGCAGAAGCTGCAAGAGCATAAAAAACGGAAGATTTATTGGCGTTGCTGAGCGGCGGTGTTCAAAAGGTCGTACACGTAGAATGACGCCAGTGAGTAAGTCACAGATGAAATGGATTTCGCCAGATTGTGCCAGATTGTCTAACGAACGATGTAGGTCATACTTTGTAAAAAGAAGAGGACAAGACGAGAGAGAGAGAAAAGAAAAAAAATAACAAAGAAGATTTTATTTGAAGATTTGTTCACCAAAAATTGTCAAGTTCATTGTAGTTTCATTATGTGAAACTACATTTGAAACTTCGTACCAAACGGCAGACAGATAGAAACCATTCATTTCGGCATGCGATCAGAGTGCAAAAAATAGTTTGGAAAATTTGTTAAGTGATAGAAACCCCATAGTTTCATCTTTTTGAGATAAACAAAAAAAAATTTTTTTAAACTGTTGCTCAAAGTGCATGGATTTTTGAAAGCGGCAAAATTTACCGAACGTTGATCATACAGCATTCCAGAGTTGATATCACTCTGGCGCATGCTTGCGATCGATAAGCAAGCTTACATTTTTCGCCTACTTTATCGACAGAAAAGATCAATTGTCTCGATAGACCCATATCCAGCATTTTGGAAAATGAACGGAGGATGAAAGCTCAGTCAGCAGTTATACGCGTTGCGGGATACACATGATTATTCCCATGCGTTGCCATTGTATCGAGTTCACGCGATAAAAGTGTAACTCCCAATCAACGGTGCAAAAATTCAACGAACAGTATTACTGACATCCTACCGGACTCATTTTTAATGGTCAACGCCGATTCTTATTATTCGATATTTACTATTGTTATTGTATTATTTACCGCACGGTATTTTAACACTTCGCCAAATACAGTTATTTTCATTTCTCACAGCATTTGAGTTTTTATTTCTTTCAAGTCTTAGAATTATCATTTGTTACTTTAACAAAAACAAACAAGAAAACAATTGTTTTGTTTTTGTCAGAGTTTGATATTTCTTATATTTTTTTTTTTCTAAAATTTTAAAGGTGTGATCCGGAAGTTTTTCGTTCCTTCTTGAAGTCATTTCGTGTTGAGTGGTGAAAGCCAAGATGAGAAAATCGAAGAATGCTCACAGTTTTTAAACCGAGGGAAAATGATAGTTTATTTAGTTTGATTTTCAATGTTTTTTCGTGAACGGCTCAGCAAACAGGAGTTCAAAAGTATGATAGAGCTGAAACATATATTGTCTTTGAGTTCATGTCTGAGAAACTTTTACGTTTGGTTGGATATAAGGCCTGATGGATAATCTATCTTTGTTTCGCCTAAGCCTAAGAAACATAAATTTTTTTGTTCTTGCGTCAAGAAAATGGTGTAAAGCTTTCCGGAAATTTACTGTGGGAATTTTTTCCTCTTCATTCCCTGACAGATTTCCGTACGATAAATTTGGCTTAATTTAAGTAAATTGTTTTATATATACGAATTTGACTTATCAGAAAGGGGGAAAAACAGAAAAAAATGTTTGTCTATATAAGTCAGTTTAAATAACTAATTTATGTATTTTTTAATACCGATAAAATAATTTACTTCGCTCTTTTTTTAAGCTTTCATAATATAAAAATGAAATAATTTATCACTTTCATTTTTGTTAATCTGTTCAACACGTCAATCGTTTTTCCTTTTTTCAATTCCGTGAAGTGCAGAGAAAAAATTCAATTTTGAAAACGAGACGGATAACTCCAGACGTCACAATTGCCCCAATTGTCTTTTTTTTTTCATTTATTATTAACTCACGAGTTATTATTAAATTTCTACAATCGAATAAAAATGTAATTGCAATTTAATTGAACTTTGAAGACAAAAAAAATGGCACAAAACAAATAATTTTGAGATAAAGAAAGTTGATTCAAAAGTGCTTTGATTCTTAATTTCAGATCCCTGTCAAAGCCTAAACGATATCGATGTTCGCCTATTTTAGATTCGTATCAATTTCACTTTGCCAATCAATCGACATTACTTTTCAAACGAGATTATACCGGACAATTCTAAATTAAACGTTTTTCTCAAGCAGTTCATCTTTAAAGTCGAAGAACACTTTGCCTAGTTTCCCTTTTTTTTATATCGTTCAATATCATAGCTAATTTAAAACTCCGCGTGAGGTGAATTGACACAAATAATGTTTATTCATTTTAATACCATAATATTTACCCGCAAAGATAGTATAAACATCAAGGTCCAAACGAGCTCATTGAAACTGTGCAAATGAAAATCTTGAAAACGAAATTGCCATTTCAAGAGACTAATTTTAAAGGATTGGATCTTTATTATTTTATTACCCGTAACATGCTCCATAAACGTAATTAATTTAAAAATGGCAAAGGCAAAAAAATAAAAGGCAAAAATTCAAAAGATAGGTAATGAAGGTTGAAATTTGGCGCTAAATAGTAGTTTATTTTCCAAGTCATATAAAACTTTGTCACGTTTCCATGACCTTAAATTTTGCAAATTGGTCTTATTATTTCGAGTGCTCCACATTTTGATTTTATTGAATCTACATATATTATTTGTAAATATGCAAATATATATTAAAATTAAAACCGAATATAGTCTCGAGGTTCATCTTGAATCAGAAATATTCGAAACAATGTCAAATCATCAGGAGCTATACGATAATATGGTTCTTTTTCCATCACTGTTTGTATCCCAACATCAAATGTCTGTTCCTAAGGAAGGAGCTTTTATTCTATATAAAATTTTTAGTACAGATGACATCCATCTTATATTTCGCTGAGTGGCACAAATCTTGGCTCAAGAATTTCAGCGTTTCATAAAAGCTGCAATCTCGAGTAAAGATTTGTAATATTCAACCAAAGTGTGATGAGATTGTTGGATTTAATAGTGTCCAGTTGATTTGTCAATGAAATTTTAAGAGTTAACTAGCATGCAAGAATAATTTATATCTTTACTTTAGTTCAATTTTTTTTTTTCACATCAAACTAATGAAATAAGAATTTTTATTTATTCAAAATAAAGATGGATTATAGGAAACTTCTTTTCTTAATTCTTTAATGTTTTTTTTTTCGAAGCGTTGAATACGTGAAAGTCAGGACGGTGAAAAATGTAGGAGTAGCTTTTTGTACTGAATAATTCGCAAACATGTACGAGGTGCTAGACAAGAAATGGATACCATGCAACATTTATAAAACGATCGGTTATTATATTTTTCATGGAAGGGAGAACTTTTCAATTTGAAATATTCTACATTTTCAATTGGAAAATATTTATTCTCTTCTTAAAATCTTTCTATCGCGACGACGATAGAAAAATTTAGGTCAATGATTTGGAAAACCGTACATTTGTTTATGCATTGTATATGTAAATGCGGTCGTACTGCATTTGCATAACCAATTTTGACAAAATGATGTTCGAATACACTTGGGTGCAACAGATTTATAATTCGTCTGAATGGCAAAAATATTGTTCGCGGGTGTTTTATCGTGCAATTTTTTGTATAATATTACAAACGTTTAGAGAGAGAGATAGAGACAGAGAGAGAGAGAGAGAGGGAGGGAGAGAGAGTAACTGTAATCGTTAAAAATGTTGTATTTTTGTAACGTCGGAAAAATTCCTTCACTGGAAAACAATGCGAACGTTACGGTAGCATTCGCATGATATTAAAACAAAAGCATAAGTTAATTACGTTCTGTACTTTTTTTTTAATTGCAAATTTGCATAGAAAGCAGTATTTTTCTCCTTAAGCTCGATTTATATTTTATTGCCTACACTCTTGATGCACGAAATTCACTTTACGGTCTATTTATTGTATTTTCTTTTTCACTTTTCATAACACGTGCGTATAAAGCTACGCTTGTTGCTAGGCTGTCGATTTTGAGTGCAGTTGATGGACTATTAATTTCAGTTTATGATACGTCCAAGTTGAAAGCACCGCATGAATCACGAGCATTTCCATGTCCTTTTGATGACGACTTTTTTTCTCTTTGCCTTGAAATCAATTTCGATTGCAATTACGCGTTGCGTATGTGCAAAAACAACATTTCTTAAAACACTCATTTTACGCTGCGATGATTCTTCATAGAAACTGATTTTTTCGTTTCAAAAAGGTCCTTCGAGTGAACATTCGTTTGATAAATTGGACGAATTGTTTTATATGACTGTGGAGTAAAAAAAAAATTATATGTTCCGCACATGAGTTCGCCTTTAATGTTGAGATCAATTTTGATATCAAAAATCGATCCTCCGGAACATTTTTATATCAAAGATAAGTAATATTATCGCCCTTTTTCCGACTAACTAATTTCCATTTAAATGACATTCTTCGTCCGCTCTTTCCCAGTTGTTTGAATACCGATAAATTTTGTACCTGCACAGTTAATCTGTAATCTGATATACAACTTTTCCATTCGATATTTTATAAGCAATTTCGAAAATAATATTGTTCGCGAACATTTTTCATTGTAAGTTGACACTGTAAAGACTGTTCTCGTCTCAACATCATGTCAATTTCATTCGCGAAAGTTTGTTCTAGCAGAGGAGAAAAGAAAAGAAAGATGAAAAAAAAAAAAAAAAAAAAGAAACGAAAAAAAAAACAGTTATTCGAGTTTGATTACTCAATCACTAAATTGAAAAAAAAACTATATTCAACAAGCTCGAAATTCACTTAGCAAATTCAAACTATATAAGTTATTTCGACCTTTAATTAACATAATCAGATTAAACAATCTCAAGTTTTCTAGTTAATTCAATGAGTTAATTTAAGGCTCGTTAGACTCAACACGGCTAAACCTTATTATCAAATTTTTAGTTATATTACAACTGAGCTTGCTTTCGGTTTCATCGGAGTTTTCCTCATTCTATGTTTAATCTAACGAAGCAGTTTTTTGAATCAATATAACGATGCTGATTAATCCAGTTTATTTAGAACGAGCCGTGACCGAATAATGCAATTGCCTGACAAAACATAAAAAGTGCAATCACTAAAAAATTTAGACGTATATAACAATTGAATTATTATTTGATCAGCAAATTCCATTATTTACAGAAAAAAATGAAAAAAAAAATGAAAAGAAAAGAGACAAAAATTTTAAGACGATAAACATTTTTGGGAGCGAAAAGTGTACTAGGAACAATTGTTCATAAATCAACGAGATTATGAATGTCTTGGAGGGTAGTGTTGGAAAAAAATCAGTGTAACTTTTCTCGGTTCTTTCCTCGGTGTCATTAAATATCATTTATCATTCGTACATAAAACAGACATTCGGGATGGAATGAAACTGCAATAGACGCTCAACAATTCATCACATTTTTTGATGAATTTTTTCTTAATTGAATACAATTATGTTGCTGATGATTCCTTGAATATCAAGCTGCAATTTTCGTTCCCTCTCGAAATATTAATTTTATTTTTGATTAATGTCCCTTGTGGGGTAAGAATTCAAAATGAAAAAAATCGAAATCTGATTTCCTTCATTAATCGTTAGATAAATAATTAAATTGCTACAGCTAGCTTATAAAATATTGAATTTCTTAATCACTTATTAAATCTTTTCTTCAATTGCAAGATCATTTTAATCTTAAAATAAACTAGTATAAAAAAAGTAGTCAGTCAAGTCGTTCGGTCAGACAGAGGAATTACAAATCACAACGGGCGTGGGCAATCAATAATACAGATGTTACAAGACAATATATAGCTTTGCTTCCAAGCTACATAATTTTATAACCTAATAAATTTTATTATCGCCATAAAATAATAATTTTCCTGTAGTGTGAAATATTGTATTTCTTGGCTCTATCTGAATCATTAAATCTTCGGCCGACTTTGGAACGACTCAATTGTAATTGTGGTCTGAGGATCTATTAATCGAGACAATTAATAAACGAAATAATATAATGCTTGCAAATTGCCACCCTCGTGCCTGTTCATCACGTCTTGTCATATAAAGTCGATGTCCTTATTAAATCAGCAGCTGAGACGAAGCTCCTGCGAACATAAATATGATACCTCAAAGGTATGAATGTACATGCTAGCTTAATGATGAGAATAAATTGTATTGCCGTCAAGTCTAAAGAAATATAATTTACACGTTTGAAGTAAATTGAATCCATTAGTTAGCTAAGATGTTCTTATTGTCGTTAATGAAACTGACAAAAACGTCAACGTTTTAATTAGATTCAATCAGAGCAAGTCGTCTATTATTAAATGTAACGATATCTCAACGAAATGCAAGAGAATTTTGATTGAAAAGTTCGTATCTTCGAACCTTATCAAAACGCAAGTTTACATCATGGCATTCCAATTTGTTTGTCTTCCATTTCTTTTTTATCTCTAGTTTGACTATATTATTTTCAATATAAAATATGAATCATTGTGCAGTTGCAATATGTGTATATGAGAGTACAATGTTTCACGAGAACAAAAGCTTAGCATACGAAAGGTATATTATCTGTAATCCAAATTCCCAGCCTTAAATTTGTATGAGCGAACGTTTTTATTTCCAAGGGATTGATTTGTTGTGATGAAACGTAACGTACAAGCAGTAAATTTAGAACGATACAAATTATTGATGATACGAGATTTTCTGAATGCATTTGCTGTCATATTCCGAAGTGAAATTCGATTATCGTCTAAAGTGGCAACAGAAATGACTTCCAGTTGATTTTTCGTTTATCGGATCGATTTTCTCACGTCTTTATTTTTATTTCTCCTTTTATGTTAACAAATCAATTCCAGAAATCGCATTCTCAAGGCAAGAATTTATTTGTTTTATAGAAAACCGCTGGGCCTAATGTCATAATTCAAGCGAAACATGAATAATGAAACACGTCGTGCCAAAAGACATGAAATCGACAAGCACAAATCTAACGCCCCGGTGCATTTAGTTGTGGTTTTCTAAGGCCTTTTTCATCCTCAGTATTATCGAGAGCTTAGAAGGTTAATAATCATGAGCGAAAAAAGCAACCTCCCGATTACGACCAATCTCGCACTGCCGACCGTGCCAGGTGCTAGTCCGGAAGGAGGTGCAAGTCCTCGGAGAGCAGTGAGTCCGCTACTTGAAGTTCGCAGGCCGCATTGTACGCTCAATTGCGAAGTCTGCAGTCTGTACCTGGAAGACGTTTACAAACACAGTATGTGCTGAAATTCTTGTTTTTTCTCCATTTTCAGTTCTTTATCGTGCGAAATTTATTTTACAGAGCTTCATCAAAAATTGCAACAATAATTTTTACAAGTCTTATATTTGGTTTAATTAATTGTATATACTTTATTCTGATAGATAAAACGATTTAGAACACGAAAAATGTTGTAAGCAATAAAATCAAATATTTTGAAAGGTAAAAATAATGTTGCTTCAGAACAAATTGAAGCGATTTGATATTGCAGGGGTGAAGCTGTTTGAGGCAGTGAGGTATGCACATTTTCATGTATATATATATACTCTATCACAAAAGAATGTATGAGAGCATTACAAACGAAGAAATTGACCTCCGCTGGAGAGCCGTGCAGGTTTTTCTATATCTCTCGTTCGTACGCTGCTGCATCTTTTGAACATTATTTTAAATTATAGTTTTATAAAGTACGTAGAAATAATACAATCTCAATAAAATGAAAATTCAAATAAAGTAAAAAAAAAAAAAAAAAATACACGAAATAATGATTAGAAAATAGATAGGATAATGTAATTTCATTAAAAGTGAGCCCTAAAACGACTCGGGGGGTTTTAATGTAAAATATTTACATTGCAAGATGCGAAAACAGCCCTAAGCTGTTTCTTTAACACTTTGAACATTCACCTTGGCGTTACGCGAGTTTCGTACAGTTTTTATAATTTTGTTTTTAAAGTTTTTTTGATTCAAAATTAGTGGATTGTTCGCGGATTAAAAGTTGTAAGTCTTTGATGAAAGGAAACGATAAATTCAGATGTAATATTTGATCAAATTTTTGAAAGGGTGAGATAAAAATAAGACTGTGCAGATTGGATGAAGACGTTAATTAGCAAAGCGAGGGATCGAAAGAAAATTTGTTTCCTAATCAGTGTATCTGCATGTATGTCATGCCGAGAGTACGACTTGTTATACTTTACCGCATGTTCTAGGGCACGTGTATAAATCACATTTTACGAGTTAACATGCGATTCATGTGGATTCATTTTTTAAGTGATGCAAGCCAATTTATTTTTGTTAGTCCAAAAGAAAATAATATGATTCGCTTTTTTATCATTTATCGGGAAGATATTTCACATTATAATGAAGTTAGTACTCGTGATTACAATTTTGTATATTAAAAGATGCGACGACAGTACAAGATTGAATGAGATTTGACTTCTTCATCGAATTAAAAAATAATTTAACATCTTGTCAATTACAATTTAAAATGTTTTAAAATTTTACATTACATTCAATCTCGACGTTTGGCACATTTCACACGTAATGAAACGCCGTCATTGGAGCGCAAAAGAATTATGATAAATGTGACGAAATAATACCCGAGTGCGTTCATTTGGATAGCAAAAAATATTGTGACACTTTAACGTACTTTTATGTTGAAAGTTGATCAAATTTCTGTCTCGCGGTGTACGAAAAAGCTGAATAATTATAACGCGTAGAACGAGGCTAAAATAAATGGTTGGCACTCATTCCGTAAAAGGACCAGACGTCATTAAAAATGTTCATTCGTGTTTAACCAATCGTCAAAACTGTTCTACATAGAAAAAAAAAGTCTCGCACATCCTATATCATCCTTTTGCTACCTCACCGATGTATCTCAAGTGCTGGCACATTGGTCACTTTGACCAACAATAGCTTTATGAATATATAAAAGCTCATGAAATATGAAGCAAGATTTTGAATTAAAGTGTATGCTCAAATATATTTACATGCGCATCAAAGCGCAGAACATGTTTTTCATGTATAAATTAGTTGTACAAATTTGAAAATCATCATCAATTCTGCTGAGTTTCACATTGCACTTCAGTCCATTTGTTTTATGAACTGCGTTACAAAGTATCTCAATATAATCAGTTGAATCCAGTGAATTGTTAATGAACTGTATCTACTTCCAATATTGACAAACCATCATTCATTTTATGGATCGCTTTGAATGAATTTATAACAAAGAACGATGACTTTATTTTTATTGTGTTAAACTTAATTGAATCAGAGTTAAGAAAAAAAAAAATAATAATAATACTCAATGATAGACTGATATAAATTGTATTGAAACTTTGAAATTGAAAATAATATTCTTTAATGAAATGCACGTTTTTGTTTCAGAAATAGTCGAGGGAGTAAGAAGGCCAAGTGGCTCTCCGTTAAGACCCGCCATAGATGATAACGTAGATGAAGAGGTAAACGATTTCTCGTCATTTGAATTTGATTCGACTTGCTATGCGCCACTTTAGTGATGCTCATTTTTTGTCAATGTTAAATCCACGAAGTAATAGCTTTTAATTAGGACGGCCGTGATTGCTCAAGATTGTCCTAATTATTGCGCTTCCATCTCGGTTATGTTCTCAGACAGATATTGTTATTTCGATTCCGCGAAAGGTCAAAGTTTAGTTCTGTTAGTTTGCAATGGATCTCATACGTGCTTGTGATTCCATTGTGATCTCGCAGTCGTTAAGTAATAAGTTATATTTACGCTCGCTCTAGCACATAATTTTGTTTCGCGTTTGCCTGTCAGGATTCGTTAATTTTTATCACCATTTGTGAATTCAAGATTGTATGATTTCTTATTTTTCATTCCTCGTTCAATTTGTTGGAAAAGAATTTCTTGTATTATATCAATCAGAGAACGGCAGAAGTCTCGTTGGAAAATTGGAGAAGTTATGATGAATCCTAGAAAATGCAAATGATCAATCAAACGGGAAGATTAGTTTCATTCTGATTGTTCATGATTAAAAAGTTGATTAATTAAATTAGACTTTACTTTTGATAAGGCGAGAAAAATTCTTTGCAATCGGTGTTTTACAGTTTACTTCATTTTTATGTATAATGATCTTGAAGCTTGGAAACCGGGCTGTGTGCAATTCAAAATCTAGGTGACCGAGAAATGCACGACGAAATTCAAAACGCGAAAGTTGATATAAAATTAAACATTCTAATATTTCGTCTCTTTTGTTTACTTTATTATCTTTTTGTTGCGATCGAAGTTTTACTTTGTCGAATGATATTTTTTTAAAAACAATTTGTGACTTCTTGTTGGTATTCGACAGTTTTTAGCCGGAACACATTTGTTCCGTAACGTGTATGTGCTAAAAATTCAAGCATCAGTGCGGTACACTGAGAAAAATAAAAACCTGCATTTTACTGCTTTTAAATGAAAAAAAAAAAACTAAAATATCTGACAGAAATGTTATATTTTCAAAAAATATTCAATTAAATATTATAAAATTTAAATTAAAGCAAAGCAGAATTTAATTTGCATTATTTTAAATATTTGAATAGGATTGAATTTAATAAAACTATATTTTCCGATAGATGGGTACGGAATTGTGAAGTTGGCATAATTTGGCAATGTCGCATTCTATAATTGATCGTTGAAAGCTTATAAATTTGCAGGATCTTCATGACAAAATCGTTACTTAAGTAACGCTAGATAGTTCAGAATTAATTCATTCAAAATGTTGCTTGTTTGTAATTAAATCTGCGGTAATCGCAATTTGAATTAAAATATCCCATTAGAAATTCAATGTAAGCTTCATAACATGCACAAAGAGTTGCTTAAACAAAACATGGAAGTACAGTAAGCATGTTCTATTAACCTTAGTTGTTACAAATTTCTTTCTTTAATATTATCTAGTTGTGAAATAACTCCATTTTCTTCATCATTAAGAAGTTTTATGATTTACCTATAAATTGTCCTAAACTTGGACTCCATGCTAATTTCCTACAGCAAGAAACTTGTGTCAGTCCATAAATGTACTTCAACATTAAAGCAAATTTAATACTACAATAATATTGTAAAAGTGATTATTTTACACGACAAAAGGGTTTATTTGTAATTACTGGAAATAATCGAAAGTATAACCTTTTAATTATTAAAGACAAAGATAATTTTTTTTTCTACAGCAGCCTGCTAGATTGTTAAATTCAAGAGCGGCACATCAAGGGAAACAAGTGTTCACACAGATTCGTATCGGCGACCTTTTATTATCCGCATTACACGAATCTTGTTATTTTTAAATACATGTTTTTGCAACCTAGTTTCAAAGTGTTTTTCTATTGTGTCTCGCCAAGTAGTTTCTTATTGTTTCCCAGCAAAACTGAGCGGAAAAAGTTGGGCTATCAATTTGTAGAATCATTAACTACAGGCTAGCGGAGAACCAACAAAAGTGTTATCGTAGCATTTTTTTTAGCTATCACTAAAAAAAGTTTATCATTGTTCAATCAATATTTCAAATTACAATATTCATCGTGTAATAATGAATGTGATAGTAGTAATGAAAGACTACTTCATTCGTTTTAATTTTACGCGTCAATGAAAAAAGGATAAACAAATTAATGTCAGTGATTTTGAATGATGTAATTTTAATTTTATAGGTGGCAAGTTTGATGCGTAGATGTTGGGCTCCAGATTCTGCGGATAGACCAGATTTTTCGGCTCTTAAACAAATGATACGCAAAATAAACAAGTGAGTATACAAATTATATTAATTATTAATATATTAAATTAAAATCTTCCGATTTAAATGAAATTACTGTATTTCCAAGGAATGTGTGAAAAAAATGTACGTCATAGTTGATTATAGGTCAAAATTACCGCGACTTGGATTGTGATTTGTGAAGTATATTTTCTCAGCGCAATTGAAATGACTGTATAAAAATTTCCTTGAAATCGTGAAAACAAGAAAAACCTGGACATAAATCACATATAGAACTCAAACAGCGTGATAAAAGTTATTTCTTCTCACGTCAAAGAAAAAAGTCACTCAGTGAAAAAATTGTATTATAAATTTATTCAAAAAAAAAAAATTCCTTTTTCTGCTGCTAATGCAAGAAAAGTGAAAAAGAGAATAAAATTCACCCTGGAATTTTGGTTGCGTATATTTCAACAAGAATGTTTGTTGCATATTTTACATCATGTTATCTACATTCTTTCAGTACGAATAGATGAGTACTTATGTACTCATCTTTATGTAAGCTTGTTAAGAAGAAAAATATAAGATGTTTTCAATATTTGCTTCGTTTAGGTTTATTGACAAAATTATTGTTTTTGTTTATTTTGCAATTATAAAATGATTGATGAAACTTTCTATAAAAAGTTAAATATAACGAATACTAAGCAGAGAGTTGTTTCAACTAATTATGGAAACACCTGGAAGCATTACCATATTCCCAGTGATAAAAGTTCAGATTGGGTCAGCCAGTAATGCTATGTGAGAAACGTAGACGTGAGATTGTTTTCACCAAGACTACAACTACAATCAAGCCAAAAGTTTATCTGAATTAATGAAATTTTTACTAACCCATAAACTTTGATGAAAGATATTCATTTTATAAGCGAAAAGAATATGTTACAATTTTAGAGATTTTGTATAAAATATTTTTGAAAGTTGGAAAAAGAAATAAATTTGTTTTTTAACAACAATAATAAAAAATGGTTTCGCTTCGTAACGGTTTTGTATGAAAAAACTGAACGTCTTCTTGGTTTAAAAAGCTTTCACGTTTGACACATTTATTATAACCGTTGTCATATCAAGCTGTGTATGCCGCGATTGTGGCATGCGTGAAATTCGAAGGGAAGCCACGGCGTCTCAAAAGATATGTCAAAATTATCAATGTGTATTGGTACAACAATTGTACCTCTCCCTCGAATGATTTACATTCACGTGTAAATGCGTTCACATTACTTTCAGAGACTACGATAGTAGCAATATATTGGACAACTTGCTCTCTCGTATGGAACAGTATGCTAATAATTTGGAAACCCTGGTGGAGGAACGAACCGCTGATTATTTAGAGGAAAAGCGAAAGTGTGAGGAACTTCTATATCAATTGTTACCAAAGTGAGTTTATTAGAATACTAATTTAATATTCCTTTTTTTAATTAAAAAATGCCTATATTTATTTATAATAAGAAGCACAAATGTTTTCAGTTATTTTTTGTTTTTCTGTTTTTTTTTTTTAACAGAAATTAACATGATAATTTCAGAGTGCCTGAGAAGATGAGATTTTTTTGTATTTTCATCCAATCTGAAACAATTGCTCGACACTTGAAAATAAACTTGCGGGATGACGTCAGAAAAGTCAGAAAATAGGAAGATAACCCGTGGTTGTGTATCGCCATGTCTCTTTCCCTCGGTTCGATCATTTTGACGTCATCTAGAAATCTAACTAACGAGTGTCGCGTCGAAATCAATGAAAATGTGGTTAACATTAAACTGCGACTAGTTCATGAATAAATTCATCACTAAACGTAAACGTGTTTACATCTTTCATTTATCGATCTCAAAATATTGTGTACCGTCGATAAATAATATTCAATGATTCACAATGTTTGCAAATTGTACCCACGCAAACAGTGAATGAATTTTTGATTTTCATCAAGAAACGAGGGATGATTGTGGAATCTCATTTTCAGGTCGGTAGCATCGCAACTAATTTTAGGACAAAGTGTCAGCGCCGAAACTTATGACCAAGTGACTATTTACTTCAGCGATATTGTTGGATTTACAAGTTTGTCTGCAGAGAGCGACCCACTCGAAATCGTTACATTTCTCAACGATTTATACACATGTTTTGATTCAATAATCGAGAACTTTGACGTGTACAAGGTTGGTATTTGAATACAAATTTTGATCGCAATTGTATTAACATTTATTGATCGCAAAATAAATTTACTTTTGTGTCTACCAGTTGTAGGCTTAAAATATATATCATCGTCAATGACGTTTAAATCCAATACCTTGATACTCGGTCAAACTAGTAGCTGTCTGATTAGTCCGTAGATTTGCGTGTCAAAATTACTTGAAACTGAATGTGTAACTACAGATTTCATCCCCCTTGACGATTCATCTTAACAATTATTTAGTGAATCATAAGTTTTTGATTTAGTTTGCGAAGGAAATTATTGTCTTTTGTCACTTTTTCTTGTTCAAATTATTTGAACAAAACATCATATTTATTATGTTTTGTCCGGAATAGGTGTGAATAAATTTACTAATTATGATTTCACATACGATTTCATTTTCTCCGGTGAAAAATGTCCAAATAATTTCTACGTTAAAGCCTTAATCGGATGTTTTTTGCTGTTACCATCGTTTAATTAAAAGAGTTATACGAGTATTTCTGACATTTTATGGCCTTAGCATTCTAGAGACACATTTAGGTCATGTGATCATTTATAACATGTCCACTAGTATGTGTTTGCATGTGGTCTTAAGATCCAGTGTTATTCGTTATAATTGATGAAATAATATTATGTGTACATAATATTATCTGTACTTTACAAAATCCTTTCAAGGATATAACAATAATGGAAAATTGAAATGACATAATATCAAAAAGTTATTCTTGTAATTATTCATAAAAACATTTATATCAAAGTAAATTTAACAATTGCTGGAATTTACAGGTTGAGACTATAGGGGATGCATACATGGTCGTTTCTGGTTTACCTGTAAGAAACGGAAATGCGCATGCTAGAGAAATAGCAAGGATGAGTTTAGCATTAAGAGACAGAGTCAAGACTTTTGAAATTCGTCACAGACCCCACGAACAGTTGAAACTCAGAATAGGAATACACTCAGGTATGAAACTTTTATTTCAATTACCGGTGTAAGAATATTTTGAATTTCAAACAGTATAATGTTGTTATCGTTTTTGTAAAAACCAAAAAAAGAAATTTAAGAATATTCTCTCTTAACTATTCATTTACCTTAATTTGAACTCAATTTACTTGAGTAGGCAGAGGTAGTTGAGTAATTTTAGGTGATTATTTTCCAAGGCTTTTAATTACGAGTGCTAAAATGTGAGAGAAATGTTTAATTTTTTTTTAATTTGGTCGTTCAAATAGTGTGGCTAAATTAAAGTGAATAATTAATCAGATCTGAAAGCTTCACGGCATTTTGAGCAGTAAAAGCTTTTCGTTTGTGGAAAATAATCATTTATGATAGAAAAATTATTGTAACATATTTTCTTTAATAATCGCTATATGTTTGTAGTTTGAACGCATAATCTGGATTCATAAATACTAATTTGTTAACTCATTTTAGGACCAGTAGTTGCCGGTGTAGTTGGATTAAAAATGCCACGGTATTGTTTGTTTGGTGATACTGTTAATACTGCATCAAGAATGGAAAGTAATGGCGAAGGTGAGATTATATACGATAAATACAAATTAAACGAACGAAATTGTGCTATTTTGCTTGTACTAGTTTCGAGTTATTTTCATTTTTAATATCGGTCTTTGGAAAACTTGCGTTGACATAGAAACCACAGAAAAATGCGAGATTTTTGTAGTTTAATTAGTCAAACAGAATGAAAACGAATTTTAAACTCGAACATCTCAAGATAAGTAAACTTTATTTTCTGAAACGGTAAAGTCACGACGCACAACATCGACAGAAAAAGTTGCTCTTTTATATTGATCGAAAATCAAGTTTCTCAAGTTTATAGAGTAGATGAAGGCAGTGCAGTATCCTAACTTTCTTCAAGTTTATAAGTGTTGTTAAAAAATGGAATTAGATGAAATAATGTCGATTGACCCCGACGATAGAATGAAAATTTGACTTTTAATTTGTAAGTTGAACGTGTTTGTTTTTCAATTTCTAAATTTTACGCTGTTGTTGAGAACATTAATTGTTACTCAGTGAGTTGAATATGAATGCACTATCCATTGCTCGTTCCAGTTGTGCATCTAGTATAGTAATCTTGCAAATTAGCGAATTGCACGTTTCTTAAAAATTAAAATCATGTTGATTTTGTTGGATATCTGCGTTTTGAGGTCAGAGGATTTGGATTTCAAACGAACTTTAATCTCTATGCAATTCCAATTTTCATGCATCAAATCGACTTCTTCAATATTGATATTTTTTTTTAATTCAGCAATTAACTATTCATCCTTTTAAATTTTTAGTTAGACAAAATTAAACATTAAATGTAATATCTTTTTTTTTCAATTCAGCATTAAGAATTCACGTCAGCCCCAAAACCAAAGAGATCTTGGATAAGTTTGACACGTTCATTCTAGAGCTCAGAGGCGAAGTCACATTGAAGGTGAGGCCTTTTTATTTAAATTGACATTAGTATTTTGGATTTGATATTCAATAACTTATTTGTTTACAAACAATTTTAACTAGCAATTAATTAAGAGATTGAATTTGATGATTGAATTAATTGAATGAGTTTCCAGGGTAAAGGCAAAATGATTACATATTGGTTGCAAGGAGAGAAGCAAACATTACCAGCTGTGAATAATACAGGACAGACAGACGATCGAATTCCAACAATCTCAGATGAACTGTGCGACGGAGCACAGAATACCGTGGCAACCCATCCGACATTTGCAATAAACAACTCGACGGTAACAGGAAATGGCGCACGATCTAATGGTTCGTCCAGCGTGCAAACATCTCATCTGCATTTAACAAAAGTTTCAATCGGCAGCAACCAAATACACCAATCAATTCCTTCGGATGATAGCGTACCAAACCATGCGGAAAATTCAGCGAATTCTCCTCTGCTTCTTCCAGCGAGTTCCATTTCACACGCTTAATTCAACTTTTTTGCAAAAGTTCCAATATGAATTGTTGAGAACAAAAATATATTTAAAAAGCACAAATTTTCAGAACATTAATATAATCATATTGCGCCGATCTTGTTTGCAGAGGTATAAACTGTTATTTTTTTATATATCTCTGATACAAACAAAATTGTATAAACGATTTTCAAATGCGTCAAAGATTATCAATAGACAATTAGATGCGTTGTAATTTTATCCAATGTAGTTTAATTATGAATAGTGTTGAAACTCAAAATGATAGAAAAAAGTCTTTGTAGATAGTCAAGACGCAGTAAGTTGAAAAAAAACAACAAAAAAGCAAAATAAAGTGGTTCATTTGTAATGATTGATATTATTTTGTACATAAAGAGTATGAAATGGTGATAGTAAATTTAAATTTTAATTAAAATTATACTTTATATCATGCCAAGTTTGTTGCTATTCTTTGTATCTTGTCTGATGTTTTACAATTTGGAAATGATCCTATAGAAAAATCCTGTTGAAATCGAAAGTAATCTCAGCAGAAAAGAAAATAGAATTCACTTTAATTGAAAACACTTTTAATCAATATTTTGCGAATGTTTGTTGAAGAAAAAAATGTCTTTTTTTTATTATTATTTTTCAATTATTAGCATCTGTAGAGGAAATTAAAAATCAACTTTCGAAATGAAAAAGAAATTGCAAACTATGCAGCTTGTAAAAATAAGCATGGCTCTTAACATATGTATTGCAAGTGTCAAAGGGTAAATGTTCGTTCAGTTTAATTACGATGAACCAAATCAACAATTTTTAAAGGTACAATAGCAAAAAATAACGAAACAAATGCAATGAAGTTTATAAATCAAATTGAAGGTGAATATTGTTTTGTCGCTTTACCATTTAATCCAATATTTTATACAATTTCGATTTCTGATTCTATTATCTTTTACTGTGTTTTCAATATTTATAATCGACGAGATTAAAATAATTTATAGAGTTCATTTGTCTTGGAATAATTGAATTGATGATCTCTTTATTTAGTAAATCAAGATGGTAAGACAAAGATGTCAAGAATGAATTATTCATAAATGTTCCTAATAATTTTGTAATTCTAATTTTCATTACTTTCCAAATTGAACAAAGTTATTTGTTCAACTTGTTCAGTGATGTACAAATGACGACTAATAATACAGATAAAATATAAGCAGGCAACGTTTATCCTTTGTAAACTGGAAGGTATAATAAAACATCTTTTACCTTAAAACATTAATCTCAAACTGGGTAATAGAAATTATTGTTTTCAAAGAATAAGGTTAATTAAAGTTTTTTATCACTGTATAACTTATTTATTTTTTATGGCTCGTTGTGAAATGATGTAATAAGAAATTTGTTGTTGTCGATGAAATGTATATGATAATTAGATATAAAGTTTATGTGGAAAAAATCAAAGGAGATTAATGATAACATTTTTGAAACGAAAATGACATTCTACAATTATACACAAGAATGTTTTGCGAAAAGATATGAGATTATGAATGATGTATTCGTTTTGTTAAGTCATCAAAGTGAATCAAAATAAATATATCTAAAGATAGGATTATGATTTAATTCGAACGGCAAGATTCATTATTATCATAAAATACAAGACATAAGCATCGAAGGATTTGGGTTTTTTGTCCTGACAATCGTAATATTATATTTTACAAGACAAATCGACATTTAAAAATTGTAAACATCAGTTGCCAGATGTCTCTGTACCATATAATGTAATCATAGTTAGTAGAATGTATCTGAGTTTAGTACGTAAGTCCGATGCGCGTCATTTATTTTATAACTTATGCGATATCAAATCGCGTTTTGTAACAATTTTCAAGAGAACGGTTCAAAAGTCCGAGATAAGTATTATTGGTTAGATGGCTCTACTGATAATACGACAATCTTGTTGTTATGATTATTATTGTATGACTATTGAATTTTATAACAAGAAGTTTCAAAATATGTATTGTTCCCTGTTGCGGTGCACTAAACCGTTGATGTGCAATGATTGTGTCTATTATCAAAAGTTTACAGTTTGTTAGAAGTAAACTTGCCCAACTAAAACTGTTTGATTTTTCTTTCCCATCTTGTTAATAATTTAATAAAGTTAATAATTGCGCTTTGTATGTAGCATGTAAAAAAGACTGATCTATTTCATTTAAAGAATTTAATATTCACAAACAAGCAAAAACTATGCAGTAAAAGATTTGCAATTAGATTTTACGAACGCCTTCAATTGGGCATGAAAGAAATATTTATATTATATATGAAATTACATTTGGATTTTAATTTATAAAATGTAAAGTAAAAATTATAAATATTTTAAATTTAAATATGTATATATTTCCGTGCAGCATAAATATATCTTGCTAATTTTTATAGTTTAAGGTATTAAAGATACCTATCATCAAATTTGTATGATATAGATATTAATTTAAAAAAGCCAATGCCTGAAAAAATGAGTTTCTTTAGTATTTCTCAGTGACTTGAAGAGTATATTAATTCAAAAACACACAAATCAACAAGCTGAACTATCAGATAAGAGATATACATATATCATGAACTTAGTACATTGTATGACTATAGATTTACTAGTTAAACCCCACTATTGACAAAATACCAATATCATGTGTTAAGCTTAATTTACATGTTTTCACAAGCATAGCACATTACTTATTATATAAATATAGTGTTTTCGTTGAAGTAATAATTTAATTCGTCAATTTCCACATAATAATAAATTTGAAATAAAAGTTATTCTATCAAAGCTTAGAAATTTCTAATTGATTATTAGAATATTTAATTTAATTTAATCAAAAGCCGGTGAACAAAGGTAATTGTTTTATATTCTAAATTCATGTCAACAGAACAGAAGTACATAATCATATATTCTAAGGTTTCGCAACTAAATGCATTTACTGTAGATACATTTTAGAAAGAACTTGAATGCATTAGATGTACGATAACGGTGCTTTGCAATGAATCATCGTAATTAAGCAACACTCAAAGCATAGAAGCACACATTTTCCTACGATAACAAAATGGTAAAACATCAAAGTCAAAGAAGATGTCTCTTTACTGTTATATTTAAAATTGTAACAAAATGTATTATGCAGGGAACATTTCATATTTCAAAAGAAATATAACAGCAACATATGTGAACAAATATGATGTATGAACACATTTTATTTAATTTAGCTTTTCAAGCAATTGAGTAAAAAATAGAAATAATGTCATTCGTATAAATATAAAATATAAACATGAATTTGAATTAAACGAAAAGTCATAATACGCTGTTAGCAGATTTGATGTGGTTATTTTCTAAAGTTGATTTTCCAAGTTCAAGAACTGTCAAACAATGTATAGAATAACCACCTTTTTACACTTATCTACAGTGAAATGATGAAAACTGAATTTTATGAACAACATACATTTTATAAAGCTTTTATCCGACCTACATTACAGGGTGTTAAAAGTATAATGTTAAATACGCTAATGGAAATTGTATTTTAAAATCAGTTGAAAAATATCTTTATCCTAAATAATTTTAAAAAACTAACATGAAACATGGTTTTTGCATCAAGCGTTAATAAATTTTTGAAATAATATGCCCTCATATTATTGTATATTGATTGCATATATACAGCAATTTCACGTATAAAATTCATTGATTATTCATTACCAGAGAAACTGTGAAAATATTGTTGAATGAAAAAATTGTATAACATTTGCATGGCAAATGTTATTATTGTCAAACTTATAAGAGTCAATCACACTATTGAACATGAATTTTCAATTAAAAACTTTGAATAATTTTATAATAATTTTAAAATGAAATGTTTTTAAAATGTTAAGAAAATTTTAATACATACCCATTTAAACATTCATTCTTTCATATAAAAAAAGGCGAATTATGAATTTAAACTAAAGCTATACGATTTTATGACTATTGTACTTCATAACAAATCTAAAACTAAATATATAAACGTTAATTCTGCACGAATTTTATATGTGGAGCATTATGGCTGCATATAATATGTATTTAATTAAAAGCTATCTACAAGTCTGAAATATCAGTGATTTTAAAATATCTATATTATATATTAGTAAGCCTCGTATATGCTTCATTACACACAAACGCGAATGTGATGAACAAAATCTTGCAAGATTATATGATATATGAATGTATAAACGAAGTTATTCTAAATGTTTCTAGTTAAATGGATGAGAAATGATTATAACTATAAACGAAAAGATGATTTGCACTGATGTTGTATCGGATTCTCACGTTGTGAACTTCATAAAAAGTGTCCTGTGCTGTATTTTATATCCCTATAATTGTAATAAATATGATTGTTAATGAATAAATTTAGATTACAGAAACACGAATACTTATCTCATTTTACTTCATTACTTACTTGAAAGATGATTTACATCCCTCGTTTGTTGAATTTGGATTAAATTTCATATAATTTATATCTTATTAATATAAAATTCATTTCCAACAAAAAGTTCTTTTCATTCTGATAGATGTATTGAAAAAGATTAAAAATAACTTTTCGAAATAATTTGTATCTATTTTAGTTACAAGACAAAATTAAATTTAAATTATAATTAGATAATTTTGCAGAAAATCTACCAATGTATCTTCTCACGAATCTGACCTGAGAAATATCTGTCGTTTGTTTAGACATTAGGTGCTCAGGTTCCACGATAACTTTACGTAATTTCTATCGTTGATTATATTGCTAGAGTAAACGAAGGTAATATTTGATATAATTCGAATTATTTTTAATTATTAATTGATTTTGCAGTTAATAATTAAAAGAAAGGAAGAAAAATTCGATATAAATTTTAAATAGGGTGGAAATAAGGGCCAATGTGATATAGACATTAAATATGCGTGGAATTTGTACACCACATTTATTACAGTGTAGATTAATGATCTTAATTAATAGAATGAAACATTGGTTTACAGAACGGGTGGTCAGTTCAATCACGCAATAATTGCACGTAGAAAATGAACGTTAACTTTGTCACAAATGTCTTTATAGACATAATTGGAACTTCAATACACTTTATTTTTCGAACGATCAGAAAGTTGTTATAGGAGATATGAGTTGAATGTAAGTACATGGTACAAATGAAAAGTTCCGTCCTATATATTCAACAAATAAGCATCGATGTCATAAATCCATAAATGATACCTCTTCGATATCTTCGGTAAGAGTTTGTTTTTTTGTCTCTCGGACTAAGCGTGATTTTTTCGGCGGTCCAAGATGTCGCACTTGCCAGATCGTTGAAGTTTACTGAAAACGCCTGAGGTTCACGTTGGGTACAGACTTGTAAAACTTGGTATCCTCCAGCTGACGGTCGCCAAGAACGACACGAGAAAGTTACTTGCCGAAATTGTCGGGCTTAGATTCCGCCTGTCGCCACCATGCATCGCCGCAGGCTTTTCCTCTTCTGTAATTTAAAATTAGGAACTTGAATGATATTTTATCGATACCCAATGCAAATGATAAAGTGCTAATTTTGTTTGAATCAAAAAACTTAACCCAAATGGGAAAGAAAAAATTAAATTAAACTTTTTTTTCTGCGGTAGACTAAGATTAATCGGACAATCTGTAAGATTGCTAACAATGACTAATTTTATTAATCTCTGATTAAGTGAGATTATAATAAGTGTTGGAAAGTTATGCGCGTCTATATAACTACCAGACGAATCGAGTTGAACTTTAATTTTGAATAGAAAGGTACGACAAAGTGAGTCAGCATCTTGCTAAAAACTAATTTTAACTTGTTAGTGTTAACGCGAAGATATTAAGAGCCCTCGGTACAAAACTTAGGAATTGCTTATAGTTGAAATTTGAGAACATTAATGACAAATAATAGTAATACGAGTTCCATGAAACCAATAATACCTCTCTTCAAACTGTAAAGTAGACTTTTGATAATAATTATGAAAGTATAGATAGAAAGTTAGCAAGTTCATTCACAACGATTCCTTTAAATCACAAAATTTGCAAATTCAATTTTTGCATTTTGAAGCATTTTGAGGACATTGTTTGTAAAAGTCCCGCCGTCAGGTGCAACTTCTACAATCGCTGAGTAAGATCGAAACAACTTGGTCATTCAAATGTTCTTACCTTCTATTACATGAACAACTATGAAAGTTGGTTTTGCATTGCTCGGCGCGCACGTGTAATTACCGCCATGATTGAGCTTCGTATTGTTGACAATGAGAATTGAACCGCTTTCGTTAAATTCAACTTTAACGCCTGGTTCAGAGTCGTAATTTATCATGCGCCCCTGGCGATACCAGAACACGTAAACTGGCGGCTCCGTGGCCGACAATAATCGACATTCCAGGCGTAAACTTGATCCCTGTCTCACATAGAAGTCCGGGGCTCCCGGTATTACGGAATAGGCTTCAATTATTTGCAATCGAGCAAAATGCTGCTGCGGAGGGTGTGAAGTCACCTGCGTGGCATAAAAACACACGATACATGAACGGCTTAGAATAATCGATATAAAATGTATGGATTATTGAAGCTCAAAGAAAAACAGGTTTCTCTAATGAAAAAAAAAAAAAAAAAATGTAAATCAAATGATGAATAAAATGCATCAGTCAGTTTTCTAAAGTCTATTTTCGATTAACGAAAAATGCTTATTCGAATTGACAGAAAATCCTTTCTTTATTATACGATCTGAGAGATGAATGAATTCATACAACTTTTGAAATAAAAAACTTGCTGTATTATTTGTGGTAAAAAAGACCTCTTTAGAAAAAAAGCGCATGTCTTGTAACTGAATAAGTTCATTTTTTATTACATGCTAAGTAGAATGAAAAACACAGGATGTCTTCATTTTAGAAATAATGTAAAAGCAATGGGTGCATGGTGCGGTTGTATTTCTGTGGTTACAGAGAAAAACCAGGTAACTCTATATTGTGAAAAAAAAAAAACTGAATTAAAATTTTCAAGGTAGTAAATAAAATGTGTTACATACAATTTTGATCTGTTAGAACGAATGAAAAATCTAGCTTGTTTGATTAGTTTTGGAGTTTTTGTTTCTTCAAATTGAGTTGATTAGTTGTTACTTGTTACCACTGACATGTTTTATTAAAATAAAATAGATTATTAATTAATTTTCCTTCGAATTTGTTGCGTTGAAAACAATTACAATTTAAACAAAAAATTAACACACTTTCTTTATAATTTTAAATCAATATATGTTAAATGTTGAAATCAATTCAATCGTGGATAGAAAACAAAGTTAATACCTGGCATTCATAGAGGCCTGCATCTGCAAACGTGACTTTGTTGATTAAGAGTGTCCAGTCCGAATGAACGTGTTTGATCATAAATCTATTATCGACTGTATGCGTAGTTGTACCAACAGTCAGTAGGTGCCTGTCTCTACGCCTTACCCAGGTTACCTATAACAGATCCATAGAAAATTTGAGAAACAATAAACAATCAGAATAATTCAAAAAAGTACTCATTCGTTAATCAACTATTGGCAAGTTTACCCTAATACTCATTATTCTTTAATTCTATACATCTCATTTTAGATTTGATTCAAATCAAGATATTTTTTATTGATTTATTATTTTAAATTTTCAATATGATTCCATGAACAGATTCTTCGCTGCAAGATCAATCAACACGGAATGATATTTTTTATAGAACTGAAATAACACATTTTTGGCGGGTTAAAATAAACGAATGGACCATTTGGTTGTGTGGAATTCGCATGAATCTTACTCGTCGATCGTATAACCGATTGTTACTGTGTGGGCATGACAGATTCGTCCATTGAACAATGTTAGTTGAGGTTCACCCTCGAGCGCAATCCTTAATTTGATGACAAGCGAAACATTATATTCCGGTGAGATATGACCCGCTTTGCAGTAATTATAACTGATAACCACCCTACATCATCCGAATGCCGAATTCCTTGGCGCGAAAATTTATCGCACCTCCTTTTTTTCCTTCTCTTAAATCACATTTATCTAGTCTATTCGAGCTCAAACAGATTTGTTTAAAATCGTAAAAATGATTTTCTGCCTAGTTCGTGATAATGTCCGAATTCTGCACATCTGTCGGTTCCCTCATTTTTGCGATGAAAATTTCAAATTTCAGTCTCTGGTCGCGAAATCTAAATTATTCCATTCATTGACTATTTGCGAGTCTGAATTGCATTTAGGCAAATGGTTGTTAGTCTCCGTACCGATTATAGATGAGAAGAATTTTCTTTTTTATACAAAATGATGAATGAACATACTGAAAAAGGCCGACAAGATTTTGTGATGATCTTAAATATAAAACATCTTCCAATCAATTATCTATATTTCATTCCAGTTCTGTTAGACTATTACTTTGCCATCCGTCAGATAACTTTGTAAAAATGCGGATCAATAGCAAACAAGACAATTTTGTGTTTGAAGCATTTTGAAAGTTTGATGATGTTTCATAAAATCATCAAATTGAGAGCAATATCGGAAGGTAACGCCAGTTCACATGGCGCTAGGAAATTGATGCGTTCAATTTGTCAAAAATATTCGCCGCTTTTTTATCTGAAACTAATATTTCTGGTTGTGGTGCTTAATGTGTCTGGTTGTTGAGTAAATTAGCTCACATTACGGACAATTGACATTTTGTACGATCCATTAAGATTTCAACGCCAGCAGATGTCCCATTTATAATACACTATATAATACACTAAAAACAGTGTTTTTTTTTTTTTTTTTTTAATTTGCTTCATTTTCTAGAAAAACAAAACTAAGACAATGAGGAAAAACTCAATGTATAAATAATCAATGAAAATATGATAAAATGTGAAGTCTGTTTTCTTTCACTATCCTATTGATATATGAACAATGTTTTTTGTTCTAATCCCGCGTCTGGGGAAAAACTGATACTCCATTTTTCAAATTAGAGCAAATAGTTTTTATAAGAATTACAAAATCAATTTGGAATTTCAATTTTTTTGTTTGTAGTTCAGAGATTTAAAGCATTGATTGAAGTTTATGTTTAGAACAAATTTAGAAATTTGTTTAAGACAAATTAAATTATACCGGGATTTGATTGTAGATTTTTTTTCAAAGGTTTGTTCAATAAAAGGATGTTTGTTTTTGAATGCCCGGGCATAACCAGGCTGTTTTCAGTTAGTAGTAAAAAAACATCTGACACTTTGTGTATAAAGATAAAAAGTCATTTTTCACTGGGTGATCAATCTGATTAAACTATCTGAACTGTGTTTCACACCAACAAGGGGTGTAACTGGATCAGCTGAAGGTCCTGATTATCGTCAGAAAATTTAGCATGATAACGGGGCATTAAACGGCATGATTAGCTTTACAACTGTATTTATCTGCGACTCCGTATCCGAAGGGGAATCTACCAACCCTTCAAAGTAATTTTTCATATTTCAACCCACGAGTTTTGTAATGTAAAAAAGCTCCGCATAAAAGCGCAACGGAATCATACGATCAGGAGAAACGATAATATTTTCGGTGTGATGAACAAGAAGATATAAATTTAAATGAAAAACATTTGAGTCGACTAATGGAAAAGTTCAACGACAATTTTTTCATTTCAATAATATACATTCTAAAAAATGATCGTTCGGAGTAAGAAAAATAATCTTGGACCCATACCAATTTTATCTTGAATAAATATCCTTGGTTAAAGAAAATTATTTTCCTACAAAGAATAAACGCTTTAAAATAAAAAAACATTACTTATTCTAAGAAAATTATTCTAGAATATAAACCAAAATGTTCAGCATTTTAAATTTTACTTTGAAAGAAAGAATTTTAATAGTGTAGATGTTTTCTAATTCCATCCTATATGTAAGCGCACATTCATCCTGGTGATACGAAAGTCATGGTTCACGAATTACAAAAAAAAAAAAAAAAAATTATTTTGAGCACGAGTAACTTTGACAACATTAGATAAGAATGTTATTCTTCTTCTTCTTCTTCTTCTTCTTATATACGAATATTCGGACAATAAGTAAATTTTCGTTATACCCGGTTACATTTTATTTTTCAAGTATGCTTATTATTTTGTGTTTTAATAAAATATAATTTTAATATATTATAATACTTGTAATATATTTTAGTACATGAGAAAAGGCATTAAAATTAAAAAATAAAGAAAATATATCTTTTTTAAATTCATGCGCTTCTTTATTTTGTTTCCTTCAACACGAAAGCTATATAGTCTGAAATTCACAGCGATATTGTAAAAGAAAATAAGAGAATGATGTTTAACATTCCCATGCCCAGCAAAATTATCAGAACCTTTACTTTTATTGTAAAATGCAATCAACCTTTTTTTTCTTTATTGTAATTTTTATCGATACTTTTATTGGTGTTTTCAATTCCATTGTAATGTCGCCAATAAGCTTGTGAATGACAGCAATAGAATGTTGGATTTAATAACTCGTCTTGATCAATTACCGTTCGACAAAAATTGCACCTGAATAAGGAAATTTTCTGAATTGCACATTATTTATTGCGGAAAAAGAATTTCTTATGTATAAAAATGGAAATGATTTTGTTTAACTGAAGCATAATAATTTTGTAAACGGCGTTTCTATATTTGATTTGAGCATCAGGTGAACTTTTATTTGTTTTCAAGAATCCTTCCTTTCTCTCTTAAACATGTATTTTATTCTCCGTATTATAAATAATGCGGGGATTTGCATTATTAATATAACCGTAACGCAGATAAACGTTACATTCGCTGCGGCTCGTTCGCAAAGAAGTAATACTATTTCATTTCAAGAGTTCTCGCTGTGCTTTGAATATACACGTGAGGTCAAAACTTCGAGTCAATGAGAGGAATATTTATATGATTTGAATGAACTGATAATCTTTTTTTATAATTTTTCAATATACATGAATAAATGAAGAATCGTTTATTATTTTCAATACAATAAAAGAAAAAAAAATAATATTATACATTTCTACTTTTGATATTGTATTTTTAATTTTAATGAGACTGTGATTTCAAAGTCTGCAGCTAACGTTTTTGACAGTAGTTGAAGTTGTTTCATGACAAATGCAATCTTTTTTCAGGAAATTCGTTTTTTAACAAAATTTTAGATATCAGTGCACTCGAAATAATACAATACGACGCTACTTAACAATGCGCAGCTTGTTCTTGAAATGCTCTTTCACATAATAATGAAGTTAGAACAAATGTTGCGATGTTGATTGGACATGTCTGTCAACATTTTTCAATGTTTCATATAATTGAATTCGACGAAAAATTGTTCGATCGAGTCACCTCTCTCTCTCTCTCTCTCTCTCTCCCGGATGCAATGATGCTTGATTAAATCGACTACGAATAGTCCATCCGCTCATCTCAATAGCACTTTGCGTGATCAAAAATAACTGCTGCGTTTGTTATCTTAAATAAGATTATAAATTTATCAGCAACTGAATCACAAGGAGATTGAAAATACTCATTGAAAAAAATGTTTGAGTCAAATTCAAAACATTACCAGGAATTAATTCCATTGATAAAAGTTCTAAATTCAATTGAAAAGAAAAGATTTGCTAATAAAAATTAATTAAATTTATAGCCAATATTGGTGTATTCCATTTCAGCGTAACTAATTGGGATGCAATCAAGCTAAAAACAATCAATCAATTAAGCGTACACACTGTTAAAAATTATTGATGTAAAATTTATTTACAACAACCAAACAAAACCTTTTGTTGTTGCATTGTTTTAAATTCGTATCATCAGTTTATTGACTTGAATTTTGAAATTCGAATACTAAATTCAATAAAATGAGCTAACAAAAAATGAGCTTCATGTTTTTGGAAAAAACTTTATGGTATTCATAAAATGTACAATAAAACCGCACCATAAAAACTATAAGAGTTGCAAATCTACATTATAATTGAACGTGTAAATTTTTCAAAGCTTGGTTATTCAATACTTGGTGCTAAATGGATATATGTAAAATACATAACATGTAATAGAATTTAATTCGGCTCCGTATTCGTCTCTCTCTCTCTCTCTCTCTCTGTCCTGTTCCATTTATGAGCAAGTAAGGACGGCGAGATAGGACTCATTGTAGATAGCTCTGTACAATGAATGATTACGTATATTACCCTTGGTCGAGCCCTTGGTCTTATAAATGAAGTAGGAGTGGAAATTATTTTTACGGTTCAAAGTTTGCGGTACGTGAATGTTATCATTTATTCTAAATTTGATATAAAATCGTCAACTCTGAACAATCTATTATTGTTATTTGAACACGGACTATCCTGGCAATCGAGAGTTATTCAAATAACAATTTACATTCATTCCAAAAACACGGTCTAATTGAAAGAAAATATTGATCTACCAATGTTACCGCTAAAATGCGAGTTAAAACAATATGTTTTCAACATATTGTTGAAGAAGAAGGATACAATCGTATTGGAATGTTGAGATGAATTAATTGAAATGATGTAAGACAGGATATAATGTATGAAAATCGGTTAATATAATGAATTTGATATAACACGCTTGTAACAGTAAGCGTCGAAGCATTTATAGATGGTCAGGCTGACTGACGTGTGCAATAATCCGGTGGTTGGCAGGTTCGGGTTATATGATTTATTGTTTGAACTAGGTCTTAACTTGGCTGTGTTTGATGGGATTTCATTGCGTACGGATAACGATGAATCGGGCATTAAATAGCGAGTGCACACCGCCAGCATTCGAGAGATTGCCGACAATTGCTGCGTCGGAATATCTTTGAACGTTGCGAACAATCGTCGATACTTTGACGACGAGTTACGTCCACGTAACTGACGTAATGGAATAAGGAATATGTGAAAAGTTGTATTGACAGGCTTGACAGGCGCATCTATATTCCGACGTTACATCACTTTTTGGTCGTAAATCGAGAGCCTCCTCGAACACAATTCAGCCTCTATTAACTCCTGCAAACGCAATTTCACTCTAATCGTGTTTATTATTTATTGTTCCCTATCCTGTTCGCTAGTTGAAATTCATCAAGCGTGAAATTACCATGATTGATTTTATCACTTTCGATGGCGAACCGTGGCAATCAATTCGGTTGATCCCAAAAATGTCTAATTGCCCTACTTGGCGAATCTGAGCGATGACAATAAAAGCCCACTTATAGGAATTGACAATCAGAATAATATCTTTGCTAATGGCGTATGGTCGAATAGATAGAAATCTCGTCACATTCTGAGGTTCTCCATTGTTCCATCAAATACAAGAATCGCACTTCTTATCAGTTGACACAATTTTTGCAATCAAAGAGATTGTTCGTCACTTTGCGATGATTTTAATTACTTTTTGTTCTGTGAACATGATAAAAACTTAAACAAGATGAGTTATTAATTTTTGGAAAAGTTAAGTCAACGATCACGGGATGAAACGAAACTCAGATCTGCTTTCGGCAGCAGTGTTTCAGCCGATTAAGCTACTCAGGACTTTAATCGCTTTGACGCTTTGAAATGCCTACCTCACGCTATATCAATCAAACTTAACGTCTGTTTTCACAAGTCTATTTGTACACTTCAACCTCACGATTGCGCGACCTTCGACTGAAAATGCCATGCAAGTTTGGCAGAAATTGAAATGGCGAAACTGAGCCATTTGCCAAACAAGAAACAATAATTATAATGTTAATGGTATAACAAAAAATGGTTATTAATTATATAATATCAATGATAATAACGAAAAAAGTAATAATACGGATGATGCAATTCTGCATTTTCATCCTCGCGAGGAAAATTTATACTAAGATGGATTGCTTGTTAAAATTGTGCCTTGTGAAATATCCAGATGATGTAAGCTGAAATGTAAGACGATTGGGAACAGCTTATTTTTTGCTTGAAATAATCAATAGTTTATTCTTTCATTATTTTTTTATATAAGTTGCTATGATATTGCTCAGCGCGGAGAAAGATAAACGATTCTTTGATGAAGTTTGAAATTTAGAAAACCCTTGAGGTTCAACTTAGTCGACTCTGTGCAAGCAACGAAGTGATTCATTTCTCATACCTATTACTAATTTTCGAATTTCCTCTTAAATTTCATTTCCTTTCGGATTTCTCTCTATAACTTGGAATCCTGAAATAACTCGAACGAATAGACAATAAATTTTACATGCAAGCAAAAACGCTAACAATTAAAATAAATTCTTATATCAACAACTCGAACACGTTAAAATTGTCATGAAAATTTGAATCATTGATTCACTTTGAGACAAGCATCAGCTATGCGAAGTGTTAACTGAATTCTCTTCATAACAAGCACTGTGCTTTGGGCTCTATTGCAACTAACCATGAACGTAACAATCATCTGCATAATTACATGAAATAGATAAAAGATATTTGCAAATGTACATACCAAAATTAATTACCAACGTAATAACCCTGAAATCCAGATATTAAATCCTTGATCTTCATTAATGATTTTCAAACACAAAATAAGTATCACGAGAGTTGAACGTAAATTCAGGATAGTTTTCAAAAACATAGATTCATTCAAATCTATTGGAATAATCTATGTATCTGAATGAAGTAAATCAGTTCGAATAGAATTTGAAATTATAAGAATCGCGCTTTTCATTGCTATTTAACTAAGTTAAAAATTAAAACAAAAATGAAAATGTACCTTAATAAACAAATGTCGGACTAACAATCATGTACGGCGACAGGATAAAATATTGTCTCGTGCTCGATGAAATACCGCGTTATGATTGAATTCTTAATTGCAATATAAATTCTGCAGAATTATTTTCATTTGAAATGACTCATCGCGAGTTAAATAGAATAAACTGATTTATGCGAGGATAATGAAGTCGAACGACTTCGCTACAGTGCAAAATGGATTTTTAAATACTTCTATAGCTGTTTTATTGTGTGATTACAAGATAATAACATTTTGTCATGGCTTGAAAGAAGAATGCGTCTTGATTTTTTTTCATCGGTGAATGGTCGAAGAATAAATTCCAACGCAGCGGCATTCATTAAATGTGTTAATTTGTATTCATTACATTTTTGAACAAAAGCTTCATTAATGTTGTTATAGCTTAACGAAGTGTCAATGAAATTAATTAACTACTTCTAATTGTAAGCAAAATTTCTAAAAAATTGTTATATCATTAAAATATCATTATTATTTATTATATCAAACATATAGAAACGAAATAATTTAAAAATCTGAAAACGAATTTTATATAAAGCCTCAAATCGAAACGTTGTATAAATAAAATAAAATTGTATGTAGAATGTGAAGTGTGCATTTCATGTAATCTTTATTCTGAATCGCGATACCATCGCGATTACGTTCTGTTCCCCCGAGAGTAGCTGCATAATAGTCCAAGTCCATTTTGTTGTTACATTTGAAATATTCTAGTGACTTGACTAGAAATTCTTTGAAAATGCTACATTTCACCAGTACTCCAAATCATATAATGCTTAAATTACAGGTAAGCTTATAACAACCATTAAATTAAGATTTATACTGTCTTCATTGCCAAATCGTTCTATGCAATAGTACAGCTGTCTTACGCGTTTCTAATCTTCGTCATATCGTAATTCTGAGACTAATCTCCGAGTCACTCGCCTAGGGTTTAATTATTATATTCAGCTGGAAGGTCTTCCATTTACATATATTTGTAGGTGTAAATGGATGTATTTACATGCTAAAATCTCATCAACAGGATGCATTTTTGGTGTTCAAAAGTGTTTTCTTTACTTTAAAATTATCAGCATTCTTGTGTTAAGTTTGTTCTTAGAAAGTTGACTTGAAGCTTGTTTAGTTTCTATAAAGCACGAGTTTGAGGTTAAGTGTGATAATCTAAACAAAACTTGATACACTACAAAGAGACTTATGAGGTAATCTTGACTAGTCCAAACTTGAATCACTGAAGATGTAGTTGAACATCTAATTGGGCGCTCTTAAGTGAGTTCATAAATCTGTGTTGAAAGTGTATAAAAAATAAAAACGTATGATTCGTTCATAATAGAAAATTCTAGGAAAGGGCTTCTGAAGAGGGATTCATTACCAGCATATTCATTCAATCGGAAATATACGTTTATCATTCGCATTTCGAATTTCTTTCGTTGAACGTCTTTGTTAACGATTGAAAGCGAATAATATATTTCTTCCTTTTTAATGTAACTTAAACACCGTTTACAATATTGTAACAAATCAATGTTTGAACTCTCACAATAAACATTCTGATGAAAATGGATCAAAATTCAGTTTCGGATTGAGTTTTGGCATATTCAGTTCTTTAACAATCATTGCTATGTTACATTTGTGTTAAAACAATGTAATAACCAAGTAAATCTAGAAATATTATTTTTTTGGGATATCAATTTTATGAAATAGAGAGATAAATAAATATAAACTATTCAATCCTTTACTGTCATTTACTTTTTGAATGTTGATTTTCTTTTGTATAGCTCTCAATTATGTCTGATACTTCTTCTGAATTCAGCAATATACCAAGTTACGAACACAGAGGCGCACATACATGCACAACGTAGATGAATTTATATTTTATTCATGCGCTTCTAAACATCACGACGGAAATGAACGTGCTCCCTTTGATTTACACTATTTCGCGGAAACGATATTTTCAACTTATTTTCCACTTAGTGCGCTATGAAAATCTAGCCTCACGTAGAGATAAAACGTCAAAATGCCAAATTTTACACAATAATTTTCCGTCGTACCATTACACTTGCTTGAACAAAAAGGAAAAAAAAAAGAAAAAGCAAAAGAAAAAAAGCTAGCACGGAAAAAAATGAATTTATGCTCGCAGATATGAGAACACTTGATAATATTTTCACTGCAATTCACCTTCTGTGTTATTTATTGCAAAAATTTGAACCTTGTTAGCGAACTTATGATCACGTATTTATACTACACGATATTTCAATTTTCAAATAACAAAAATATGAAACGTTGTATTTACATGTTAACAAGGTAATTATTTGTATGAAAATTGAACGCAGTAATTGAAAAAGAGGGAGTTGTGCTCAGATAGATTTTTTTTTCAATAGGTGAATCAACGCAAATATTCAATTTCGATATACTTTTATACTAGTATAAAAATTGTTTACTGTGATCTGAAAAAAGGCTGTACGATCCGCATGCCACCTTTAAGAAATCTTGGGTGTAATTATAGTTTGATAATTTCTCTGTAATCATTCATTATGATATAATATTTCACAACAGACAATTTGAGATACTGATACATTATTTCAACAGTATATCAACGGTGCACAAACTATCGTTCTTTGTGGATTCTCAGTTATTCTGTATAATATATTTAAAAAGTTGACTTTCCTGATTAGCAAGTGATCATGAAAGTTAGCCAATTAATTATTCATTAGCGATATTATTCAAACGCTGTATCAAAAGTGTCACCAGAGGTTACGAGTGTGGGTTCTACACAAACATCACCCAGTTTGAAAGTCAGCGAGATAGAAAATTCAGTGCACATATCTTAAATTTTTCTTGATAACTAACATAATCAAATTAAATGAGTTTCGTTTGTATCAAGTCTCGCGCTTTTCGTTTATAAATAAAAGTGCATCGTGACCGCAATTTCTTCTTTTTTTTTTTTACATTTTTTTTTATTCGAATATTTTTCTCTTGTCGGATTTCAATTTAATTTTGCGTTTTTCTGCACGTCGCTTGCATAAACCAAGCAATTTTCAAATAGACAAATTTTGCATGTACAGGGGAGCCACCGAGAAACGAGACAAATGTGGCTTAAAGTTGTTCTTTTTCGACCGAAATTATGCTTCTTGCTTGCAAAAACCGCGAGCCAGAAACACTTTGCGACCAAGTCTGAGATCGATGTCGTAGCAATCCGGTAGACAGAAGCGAGGTCGAAAGTTTCGAAAATTACACTGGCAATTTCAAATCTGCTTCGCTGCTTCGAAGATTATTGAAGTGCCAACATCCGCATTGCAAGGAATCATTTGAATTGTTCAACTTTTATTTTATCCTTAGGAGAAAAGAGGAGAAGGAGAAATCTTTTTATTGAAAATTGTTGAAAGGTAAGGGAGATAGATTTTTCCGTCAGGGATATTAAATTTTGGGCTTGAACAAGTGACCTGTTTCATGGGACGGTGGATGTCCAATCTAAACACTCTGATGGGTGCCTATTTCCTTATCACCCTCTGTGGGTTGTGAGCTACTGCTCTATTGACTTGATCCTGAACTCGACGTTTCCAACACCTGATCTCGGTTAGCTACTCGCTAATTAATGTTTTAATTTTCAAATCAAAAGATCTGATCAAAACCATTCTAACAGAATATTAAACATTCACCGGAACAAAATACAAATATTGAAACAACAAAAAAATGCACTTACAGTTCCAGCTCCTGCGTTTGAGAGTTTACACGGAAGTCGCGCGGTTCCTCCTGTTTGAGCAAACACAGTTTTAATTTCACGTCCAATTTCTTCTTCTACACTGTTCTCCTTCGATACATCCATATTGTTGTATCTGTGTTCCTGGTGATGCCTCGTATAACCCTCTGAAACAAACGCGAAGCATTACAATATGTCACATAAAATTATTTCTCAACTACAAACAATTTCAACTTGTTTCTGTTGCTTGCAGAATGTTAAAATGTCAGTTAAATTGTTCGACGCAATAAAAGGACTCGAGGCAAATTTGAATATGAAACAAGTTTCAAATGTTTTTAGTTATCAGACGTATTATATAATTCAATTTGCCAATTTATTTTTTATTTTAGTTCAAATTTCATTTCATTCTTGAATCAAAAGTTATTTTCAACTATAAACATGTATAAGTTGATAAAAAATAGAAACAAAAAAGAATCTTGAACTATGGTATTATTACTAAATCCTCTGTTAAGACAGTCATTCATTTTCAAGTGACGCAGTATCTTCTGACGGTCGACTAAGTTAAATCTTACGAAAGACTTATGGAATGAACATTTCTTGAAAAAAAAAAAAAAAAAAAAAAAACTTGTTCTTAGTAGTTAGGTCACATACATTTTCTAGTTATTCATAGTGAATAAACAATATTAATTTGCACTTGGAAACTGTTTCTGAGACTCTGAGTGGATGATTGTTTTTTTTTTTTTTTCGTTTTACCGATCACCGTTTGCTTAGAATTTTTTTGTCGTCCGCTTTATAGCCGCGGCAAGTTTCCGAAATTCGCAAACAGTCATGAAATAAATCTTCAACGCCATGTGGAGACATTATCTGTGCGATTTCTGGATTGTCTCCAACAACACAAATTACTTCTTGCGCGCCGTTCGATATATAACAACATAGAAAAGATATGTTCACAACTCCCATTTAAATCCGAACTAAAATGTCTCTTTCGGGTTTTCAAAACCATTACAGACTTTGAATTTCAGTTCCAGTCCGCGCGTCGTACTGGTTCGCAAGAATTTAATTACAAGTATTATACACCCTGCGCGAATTCGATGACAAAAATTGTGTGCAGAAAGTGAGACACAATATACCGGTTCCTGGCAGAACAAAGCGATTCGCAACTTTTCTGTTTTCGCAGAGGCGCGAGGAAATGAATTGCGCTTTAAAAAGTAAAATGTGTGTTTATTCATCGAACAAACCGTGTTTGCTTGCTCTCTCTCTCTCTTCCTCTCTCGATGCACCAACTATTTCAGTATCTAAATTTGCCAAGTTGATATCTATTTTGTATAAAACAAAGTTGTAATGAACATTCTAAATGCAAGTCGCGTTAATATGTAAACGAGCCTGAGAGAAAAGTTCTCATGAATAATCACAAAATTGTCATCCGCCAATTACAATCATTTGTCATATATTAAATCGATATGAAATTAATAGTCAACGAACTGACAAAGTGGAAACCAATGAAATCAATTAATTTGATAAAAATAAATTTAATTACGTATAATAACCGAAAACATCGATCTTTATTAATTTTACACGTATTTCTTCTCTTAATGAAAAAAAATGATGCCAATCAAAATAAAAAGTAGGATTGAATAAAGAATTTTCGTCACGTGTTACGTCCCATGGAGTGATGCATTTCATGCTGAACAAAATATGTGATGCAAAAATTACACGACATGATGGAGTTTCTGCGATACCATTGTCTCGGTGTAAATGTAATGGCGCAAGCTTCGCGAGTGGGTAATAATCATTCTGTCGTTTCATGAGAGCAGCATGAAATATTATTCAAGGCTGAAATGCGCGAACGGAGATACGCATTTTGTCGTACCAGAGCCCGGGAATTTGATTTTGCAAATAAATCTCGGTATGAGTTTGGTTTATATTTATTTATTTCGTGGCCACGCGGTTGGAAAGCAAGTAAACAGCTTATTCATACAACCATACTGAAAAACATAGACCATTTGGAATAACAGATGTTGCTAGTGTGGTTTTGAAGATCTTTTCTTATCGTGCAACTAAGTGTGTGTTTTGTGTAAGTAAACCGTGCACACAAAGCAAAAAAAAAAATATCATGATGAAGTTATAGAAATTTTAAAAACAATTCAAACTTGTACTTTAATTTCATGTTTTTAATTATGTACTGTAAATGATAAATGATAAATGAACGTATTTCGTGTCAATGTCATGTCTGATCTTTTTTTACCCTGGAAATGGTTTGTTAACGATTGTTAAAGATGATGTATGTGCTGTCTAGGAGGATGAAGTAAAGGTTTAGCAAAATTCTTTAAAAAAGACTTTGATTCTGAGCCAAGCGGTATCTAGCACCTATGAAGGTGACAAAGCTACTAAGATTGGACATGTCTAGTACTTCTAAGACTTCTCAAGACACCAAAAAGCAGTCGACAAGATATAAATCCAGTTTGGAGTAGATTATTTACAAATGTCCAACCTTTTTTATTTCTTTTGAGTTGACTCATGCTTCAAGTGATTTATGCTGATTAAAAAACTTGAAAAGTATAATTTGACGAAATTAATTTGGCTTCTCATTTTTTTCTGATTTTATTTATCCAAGCATTGTTGAATAAGGTGGGGATTCTGCTTTTGACAAAATTCCAGTTAAATTTCAAAGTTTCAATATCCCTTCGACCGAATGGTAAGCTTTGTAAATTGAGGAAGAAGCCTTTTGTTCCTGAGAACTCTGGACGCCTGAAGCCTCGTGATAAAAAGTCGACAAGTTATAACTTTATTTTTTCTATTTATCACAATACCAAATTATCAGTGTCTGGCAATCGATCATAAATTTAAACATTCAGAAGAATATAATGCCTTACATTATCAAAATTGTAGTTCACGCTTTTATAACTATAAGATTTTCATGGAGGTAATCAATTTCACTTTACTTAAAAAGTACTTTCCACTCGAACATTGATTTCAATTGAGTACTTCAACTTGAAGAATACAACGCTAAGACTATAAAAGCAACGCCGTTTTAACAGCCATGGTATAATCCCAACAAGAAAAACGACCGAAAAACACCATACAAAATGTCGCGTGATGAACGAAAATCATGTTCTAAACAGAAGTGAGTTCTTAAAAAAGAAGAGATCACATTTTTTAGAACGCTTTCTTATTATATGATATCTCAGTCTGGATCTGAGACCAAATTAAGAAGGTAAATTATTATTTGGTTAATCTCAGTTTTTTCAGTAAATAAATCTCAGCGTTGTAGTAGAGTGAACTTTGCTTGTGAAGAAGACGTTGGTTCAAAGGCGATCCTCATCTTTCTTTAATTCAGATCAGCTTAAGCAGGCGCTTCAAAAAAAAAAAAAAAAAAAAAAAAAAAGAAATCTGTGATTAGATCTTGCTGGTTGAGTGTTAGTGACGAATGTTTGTGTATCTTTGCCCAGAGACCATCAAGCCAAGTTTGGAGATAAAGCACCTCTCCAGTACTTTTCAGCTTGGTACTAAAGTTAATTCTAACTAATACAACCTTAAAGTGTCATTTTCGATAAGAAAGTACGTCAGAAATACATAGATAGCGTCATTTATTTTAATTTCTATGATGAATAAAGAAATGATTTGAATAATTTTAATAACTTTTTGAATGATTTTTAAGATGACAACGAATTTTAGAGCGACTATGTTTGAAAGTAATCCTCTGCTTGTGCCTCAGAATTATTATGTCTAACGAAAACACAGCTCGTTACTATAGAGTAAACAAAAACAGGATGATTCGGTTGAACAACATAAACATATTTTGAATATGTTTATAAGTGCTTGTCGGACAATCTCATGTTTGTCCTTGATTACGCAGTCATGCTTTAACAAAGTGAAACGAACTTTTTTACTGATGTTGATTTAATGTTGTGCTGTCTTGACCCAGGTACGAGAAACATACAACTCAAGCTTTGAAAAAATATGAGCTAAAAAACTGCGTGGATTGCAACCGAAATAACAGATATAGTATATGATATATTTCATATAAAACTTCATAATGAATTATTGCTATGTTGTGTGACAGTCAGTCGGCTAAGTTACATCTCATAAAATTTTTACATTGTTTGGATTTACATTTTTTAAAACCCAAATGTTCCTTGTGCAAGGAGAGATTTTGTTTCATTTCATCTATTTAAATATTTTTACTGGACTTTGCTTCTCGTTTGCTTGCTGAGAATTCATTTATCATTCTTTTCACTTGAAACTTTTACCCTGTGTGACTTTCCTACCTAATTTTTTTACTAAGTTTAATATGAAGATGTATATATATAATATAAGTACTTGAAATTAAGAATTCTTATAACATTTATTAATGTTATCATGCGGGGCAAAGTCGAGTAACAGCAATTTCTAAAAATAAAAAAAAAAAAATATATACTCCTATTAAAAAAAAAAAAAAAAAAAAAAAAAAAAAAAAATGAATTCCTTATTCGTTCGTCTGATTTTCCTTTGTGATACTTATTTTTTTTTTCCTCCACGCACCTTCGAATCAAGTTTGCTTGAGTTTGCAAATTTTAGCATAAATTAAACTGAAGACAGAAATAGAAAAAAAGCGATCAACGCGTACTTGCGCAAAATGTGATAAAAATGCGGGCTATGCTGTTTTATGCGAATCGTTGGGGAAATTTTTTTTTTGCGTGCGGAATTTTCATGTTCCAATCGTTTTGGAATGAAAAAGTTTAGCTACATTTTTTTTTATGCAAACTCCAGTGTTTTTTTCTTGATTTATCATTTATACAACTTTTTATGTATAAGTACTAGTATGAATATTAGCGGCGACAAAGTAATATTTTTAATAGAACATAAACATTAATTTACTTCATGCAAATACTGGCCACTCAGGGTGAATATTAACTATGCACTCCCAAGAATACATTACCTGATATTATAAGGTATAATTCGATTTGCAATCAGTGACCAAATAGCGCAAATCTGGTATAAATATTACAAATTCAATTGTTGTATCTTCGAGTGAAAGTTTTAAGAGAATGGTGTTAAAAAAACTTAAGAATATACGTTATGAGAAAAAGACTGATAAACAACTAAATTTAGGATAAATTTGAGTCGAACATGGTATTCAATGTGAGTTGAGACTTAAGTTCTAAAATCGTTAGAAGTTTGAAATTGTTCCATTCATGAACCATTGTAGGGGCCCTCAAAGTTCTAACAGAAATGAAGTCAAGAACGTGCGCTATGTCAACGAGATTGAGACAACGTATACTGATCGATTTTCTATTCACAGAGGAAATTATTCTGACTAAATTTAATACCAATTAAAAAGCTGTTTACGCGGCGGAAACGTTCGATTTAACCGCCCCAAATTGTTCGGCAAAGATCATTTTGGAAAACGAAATTAACCGCACGCTCCGGAGAGAGGACTCGAGAGAAAAAAAGTGAGAGGGTCGAAAGAACAAGGATCGAACTGAGACAAAAAAAGAATAAACGTCACGTTTACTTTGGATGCGGAAATAAGACCGCATTTTTTTATCGAAATAAAAGAGAACGAATTCAAACGAAGTGATATCCGCGAAACCCTGCACGTACGCCCGGGCAACACTTGCATTGTATATCGTGGAGTGTGCGCGATATGTCATACTTCCTTGCGAATGAGGAAATATACATCTTACGTATACAACATAAATTTTATGCATTTTTCACAATTCTGAAATCCACCCAACTCATTTTCTGAAATTAGATAAAGGGCTTAGATTTGCGCCAACGAAAATTTATTCTCAACCAAAATTTTTTTCATTTATTATGTCGAATAACTAAATTCTGAATCAGAATTTAAAACAAAAATTTTTTATTATTTTTCATTTTTTTGACAATATTGCTTCAGTCAGAATGTGACGTTACAGTGTAAATATACAATTTTAGTTTTAGTTTTAAAATCTTTTTTTTCATTTTTGAGAAGTATGTTTCGGAATTTTTTTTTCTTTTTTTTCTTTTTGGTTTTACATAAATTTGATGTCCAATTTCGGAAAACCCAGCATTTTCGACATTGGACGTAACTTATGGGTGTATATATATTCTATCTATCACCATTCATTTTGGTTATAATATTCAAGGGAAAAGTCAAATGTATGCAAACAGGGCAATAAAATTGGTGATTGACTTGCGCGAAAACATTTAACAAAATCATATAGAGCTCTATTTTGTTTCCGAACGATCAAATTGCGCGCATGGTAATACTTTGCACGAGGTGATACTGCCTTTATGGTAAAACTTTTAAAAGGATCACACTTTTAAAACAGTAAAACTTTTTTCCCTTCACACTAAAATGTACCAATATATTCTACCATATATCTGATCATTGATTCAAAATGCATGTAAACAAAATTATTGTTACTATTTTACAGAGATTTGATCCATCAATATGAAAAAATGCATTTCGCAGTGTGTACTTTTTAGTGTGTACTAAGAACACACAAAACGGATTTTGAATGAAAAATAATCTTAACTTTAATAAAATATTTCAAATAGTTAAAAAAAAATCTGCAAACACTTCTATTTGAAGTTTGTTTAATATTTTTGATCATATAATGATTAATTTCAATATTGTATTATATTGTTTATAGAGTTAAAACTTTCTTGTGTATTCAGTACACCGTATGGATAGTTGCAGTGTATATATATATACATATATAGAAATATATATCTATACATATCTATATATATCTATTGTATAATAAATTAGTGTATAATACTAAATATATCTATACATATATAGAAATAATATATATATATATATATATGGCTAACAGAAGATTAAAAGCATTCCATTTGATTGTTAATATTAATTTACAAATATCATATATCAATTTTTTACCAAAGTTCTCAATCAAACACCAACAATGAGGAAGGTGTCACTTTTTCGCGGTAAAATGATTTCAACAAAAATTTCGTTGAAATCGATATTATTCTGGCTTCGTTGTTACTCAAGCAATAAATTGTATTCACATTTTTTTCTGTGGAAGCTTCTATAATAAATACAGTATTTATGGAGTATGCAATAAAGATAAATATTGATGTACTGTGTTGGAATGACTCACGCTAACTTCACCGCAGTATATTATGCGCTCGTATTGATAGATAAGAATTTATTTCACATTACAATTAGTCATCAGTGCTTTATCTTGGAAGAAAAAAAACGAAACAATAATTTCTTCAGATCAAAAATGGACCGCTCGAAAAAAGGTTTTTTGTTTTTCCAAAAAACTTGATATTAAACAATAGATTCTTACTTTTTGATTAAAAAATTGTTTGAAGCAATAATAAAGACAATGCAAGATAAATTTTATAGCAAAATATTTTCCAACGGTATCGCAAAATTTATGAAAGCAGATTTTTAAGTGCTCCTAAAAATGTATCAACTACATTTTATTCGAAATATAAAAATTCACAAATAGCTGAACAACTTTTTTGCATGACGAACTGCATCAAAATTGAAAAGCCCAAAATTTCTCAAACACTTTGATTAACTGACAAAACGTGTCTTGGCAATGGACGATGGGAGAGCTTTTTTAAATATTAAAAACCATTTTTACAGTGAGACACAAATTGTGCGCGTTTTCTCGAATGCGTGAAACATTTCTTGGCCATTTTTTAACGTTGCCCGGATACAAATTTGAGAAATATTATTTCAATTTTATACCACATCGTGGTTAACAATTTTTTAAATTAATTTTTCAGATAATCACCAAAATTTGACATTTAAATTATTTCACTAACACTGTACTCTAGCTATTTGAAAAAAAAAACATGGATACTTATTCTTTACAAGCGGTACAAGGATGATCCGCGACAAATGAAGTAATATTTTCAGTACCCAGAGCTAATTTTGAACAGTTCTTCATTTTTTTCATAACTTATTGCCATGGATGCACGATAACCAGCAGATATCAAAGTGATGTTTGAAGCTGATATTGATTTTGTCCTCCCAAGTGATGTACTTGTAGAACACTTGACGTTATTAACCAATTATTTTGTTTCCAGGTAAATGTAAATTCAATTCAGTACGCTAGCTACTCAATATAGCAGGATTTGAAAACGAAATTCATTTTCAAACTTTATTTGCAATATACTTTGTCTTTGAATGACGCATCGTTTCAACATGTTTCCAATAATGATTATTATTCTCAGTTGGACTACATCCAACGTCACAAAGTGTCGATCTGAGAGGACTCGAAATTGCTATTGCTCCCAACCGCCAGGTTTCATAATTAATAATTCGAATGTAATTCTCATGCGTTCTGTTAGAAAATGATAAAATTTAACAAACGCGATTAATCACAACGAACGATTTTTTTTTTCAAAGATTGAAATAAAAGAAGTTCTTTGCAGTTGATGTAATTAAATTAAAATATTTAATATTTTAATGATGGCAGAATCAATATTACAACCGAAGAAATTGGAATTATATAAAGGCAGTAATTTATTAATAGCTAAGATGTTGGCGCAAAGCGAAATGTGTTTGTGCCTAATGTATATATTCTGTAATCGCGCTTGTAGACCCGTATAAAATATTTGAAGGCACATACTATGTCGCTGTATATAGGACGCTCAAAGTGACAAGTAAGTCCTACATGTGGTTAATTATAATTAATGGTCTGTTCATAAACACTTTTAAGACTGTTATCGCAGGAACCTCTAGGGAACATGTTATTACATGCAACGTGGCTAATTGACGCAAAAAAAAAGTTGGCAAAAAGTTTAACCAAACTAAACAAACGACGAATAATTTGCTTCCAAAGATCATCCCGTTGGTAATTTCAATTAATGGCCATCTGTGTACGCTGGAACGCGAGGAGCACTGAATTATGGTTTGAAATTAATTTTTAATTAGAATTCGTCCGTCGTAATGAACAAATTGTTGCGCGTAATTTTACTTGTTCGGTTTTCACTTTTTTTTGAAACGACAGTTTGGCTGTAAATCAAACGGATAAGCGAACATTTTTTCAATAACATATTTTCGCATAATATTAACTCAAGGGAAAAACTGTTCGAGCAAATCTGAAATGATTTAGGAGAAAGGACTATCGACTTTAAGTTTAATCCTGTGATTTAAAGTCTCTACCATCTTAAAATTCGAGTATAAAATGAAATAAATTTTTATCATTTGATTATAAAACTAGGTAAACAAGATTTATCTTGACTTGGGGGAAAAAAAAGTTTCCTAATGAATTAGCCTCGCTTTGTAATTTTTTTTCCCCTTTTCAGGAAAGTTTGAATTCTGTTTAAAATAAAAAAACAATTTTCCTTACCTGTTAGATAAACTTGCATTTCCAATAAAAAAGCTAGTAATTTGAGTAGCATCCACATTATGATGAACCGATAATCTCACATTCAAATCTGCACCTGCAACAAGAAAAAGAAACAACAAACTTTAAAGAGCGTTAATTTATGGAAATTATTGATTGAAAAAAAAAAAAAATTTTTTTTTGTCATCCTATATATTTTCAACACGAATCTAACTGTCGAATTTCCAGTCGTAAAAATGTACGCAGCCTCGCTGGCACACGATGAATATTATTCAAGTGTTAAAAATTATTGAAGCATCCTTTCAGTACGACTATAAATATTTTATACAGTTTCTGCGATGAAAATTATTATGACGTAAGACCCCTCGCGATTAATCATTCACCTAGCGATACATATTTTACGTGACGTGACACATTCCCCGGTAGTTCCGGGCATGAATGGCGCAAGAAATTGATTAATTACCGTCACAAGATTTGTATTGAATTCTTTGAGGAAATTTTGATTTGTGCAAAACTGCAAAACCCTCGAGGTAATTTCCACTGCAAAATGAAAAATAAAAACTCATCAGCATATCATTAATTTTAGTATGTTTTCTTAATCTACTTAACACAGGAATCATTCATGAAAAAAAAAAATAAAAACAAAAAGGTGGAACAAAAATTGTCGGCTGCATTTTCTGCGTTAAGTAGACTGGGAAATCTGCGCGAGACGCGCATTATGGTTGGCTGATGGGAGGCGATAATTGCGGCATTCTCGAGGAGTGTGCACGCTCTGGAGCTCGCTGTATTGTGTCAGTAAAGTCTTTACGCATGTGATGAGGCCGCTTTAAAGTGCGATTTAAATTTCACTGTGCACTCATATACCAGTCCCTGTTGAGTAAAAGTGGAAATCATACGCTGATACAGCTTGAAAGGTGTCTTTCATGTACTTTTAGTTACGACGTTTGTACAACGTGGATACGCATCGCAAGCGAAAATTTGCTTGATAAAAATGAAGTACTTCAAGCTAAAAGCTTTTGTTGAATAAAAAAAACCTATCCAAGTAGCTGTCAGATATTGATTCATTCAAATGGAAACTTGAAAATAACTCAATAGAAGGTAATTATTTTTGATTTCATTGTATTTTAATATTCAAATAAAAATTATCAACAGAAGAAAATATTGCTATTGTTTTTTAAAATAATCTTTGATGAATGTCACCGCTATTCCATCAAGTTTAATTTAGGTTGAATGTAAAATTACAAAGTCTACTTTTGTTTTATATGTTAGCAAAAGATAAAACAAGTCACCGTTAAATTATACTATTGAAAATTTATTCAATCAACCCTTGAAAAGTATTTTTCCATGTCAACTTAACGCACTCCCAGGTACGATCATTCATTGTGTCAAAACAAACTAACGCACAGGGGTGTTCAGAAGGTGTGGTCACATAAAAAAAAAAAGTTGATCTTGGGATTCTCTCGTGCCATTTGAATGCGATCGCAAAATTATTTTGTATTTTATTTGGGTTAAGTTGCAACTGAAATTTCGAAAGCGTGCTCTAAGAAATCTATTTACATAGCAATTAAAATCAACGGTATTTTTCGGGATTAAATATGCTGTGCCATTCTTGCCGCATGCATGGATAACTCCACGTAACTTGAGCGACCAATTACAAAGATCGGAGGTCGGAGTTACTTAGGAACATGTGTTTAGAATGTTTAATTCTGCTTTGCGCGATTTCTTTAAGCAAGCAGGAGAGCTTTTGTCGTGACCCAAAGCTCGTGATTGTATAAAACTCAATCCCTTTTAATTATAACAAATTTGAAATCGAAAAAAAGTTGATACAAATTAAAATCTGATCGGCCAATTAAACTTCAATTTCAATTATAAAACAATCTATGCATCAGTTCGTGTCGCTCATTTTAATTTTCTAATTCAATTAAATTCAAATTGTGCATATGATTGTCTAAACTATTTATAACGAATAGGTAATTATTTTAATTACAAACATTCAATCTAACGTGACACGTTTTATTTATACAACAGTATTTTATATACTCTTCTTAAGGTCTCGCGTACTTTAGTTTCAACTTTTATCACGACTCTTTTATTTAGTTCGCCGCAAACTAACGTTTTCATGTAATGCGCTGTCCATTTGAAAATCCTCTTAATTTACATGCCTGACATATCGTTGGTTTATTGTTACTGCAATTTTCTTTTTACTCAAGATATTATTTTGACAAAAATTTAAGTATACTTAAAAGGATATTTCGAACATTCAAAGGCTATATGAAGTGTTAATTCCAAAGATTGATTTTATGTTGGGTCAATGTAGATGGCTTATCTATACTAATATCAGAGTATCACCAATTGGCAGTCAATGCTGAATCGATAAGATCATGTCATCGACGAAATGTATTTATCTAAAACCAATGCACTTTCGAGATCGTGTCATTTAGAATTTTGAGTCAGGCGAGGCTGAACTAAAACAACTTTTTTGTTGCTTTTTCAGTTTCATTACTTTGAGTGTGTTCTGAAAATGTAGAGCGAAAAATATGACGTTAAAACATTTTTTTTCGCTTTAACTAATATACGCTTTTTTTTTTGTTTTAAATTTTCATTTGAAAGAAAAAAAAAAGATTCTCATGAATAAAATAAAACGTATAAAACTTCTATATACACTCCACTCAAAACTGCACTTCACTTTTTGTGTGCAGCAAGTTGCATTGCCTGCACCGAATGTTATGTCGTGTAAAAGTTTGCTTGGCATCAGTCAAGTTGAAGCTCATAGTTAGAACACGATGTGGTAAATTAAGTCAACAATGTTTCTTCCCCCGAGCCCGTTTCCACAGCGAGCAGTTTTCAATTTTTCTGAAGCGCTAAACAAATTGATCCGCACTGATTGTATCGAACTGAATAGTGTATTGGCTCACGGTGCATAATATCATGACTAAATAATTGTTCGGATAATTAATATACCTGGAACAAACTTTGCGGTAGAAGTGATATGGCCAATTGTGATAAAGCTGTATGCAACTCGATACACAGTTTATGACAGATACCAACAAATGCGCGTGAAAAACTTTTGATATCATCCGAGCTTATTGGAAAAGCATTTGACCGTGCGATTTCGCTAATATACCAATCTTCAGATGCTCTGTAATCCTTATAAAAACTGACTCGGAGTCATTTATGTGTTTACCTTTCTCGGGACGGAAAATGAAATTTTCATTTTTCGCATCCTGAATTTATCTTGAAACATTAATTCTAAATCATCGGTTATATCCATCGGTAAATAACAAAATGAAGTAAAACAAAAAAACAAATTAAAAATAACTTCAATACATTTTATTTCAATATATTTTTTGTCCGAATGACAGATTTTGCATGAATTGGGTCACTTATTATTATAAAATCAGTTGAGCTTAAAAAATCATAGAAATTATTAATCCCTCTCGAAAAATAAAATTACTGGACGAGCATATTCACTGGTGCACATTCATATTTAAAGAATTTAATGCGCATTTGCACAATCTGGGAGAATATTATTTTGCTTACCAAATGTAATACTATAACATGATGTCAATGCATCGAAACCAAATAAGAACCGTCAACTCTTGCTTGGTTATAAAAGAGATTAAGGTAATCCCACCTAACTGATGACGGTCATTTGAAAGGTTTCAACGGATTAATTACACTATTGATCGACATTCTCATATCAGATTATCTGCTTTTATCTGTTAGTTTAAAAGCATTCGATTGTCGAATTTATCGTTGGCATATGATTATTCCAATTGGTTCAAACCAATTGCCAACTAAACATTTCCATAAGACGTCATAAATATTTTGGTGTTCGCATTATTAAATCGTGAGGTAATTTTTTCAGAAACATTGAGTGATTCAAGTTTTAACTGTGTCAGTCTTAAATGTATTATGGAATATTCCGTCCCAAAAACTTTGCTTAAAGTCTGCATTAATGCTTCATTAATTGAATGAACAAAATTTAGTGTTTCTAATATCCCGTTTGACACTTTTTCACTCTACCAATTACTCGGCAACGCCAAGCTTTGCAGTGGCTTAATCACAAAATAATTAATGAATAGAAAATGAACACCCCACTGATTTCTAATAAATTCAATATTGGTGGTACGTTGAAATTGTTTTGTATATCATCCTTAATTTAGTTTTCTATAAATTTCAAAACTTGTCGATAAAAAAAAGAATACAAAATCGGCTGAAACTGTTTTTTCACCACTGATTTCATATTCTATCCTCAAGTTTTAGCTTTGAATTCCTTTTGGAATTCTTTGTTCACTTTTTATTTTTCATGTTTTGCAGGCAAAATTTTGGACGCAATTTTTGTTTATCGGAATTTGAAACTTACAAATAAATTCAACAATTTCGTTATAACTCTAAGTTCGAAAAGTTTTTCGAAACAAAATTTACTTATGTATCAATATAATACTAGACGCAGAGATAATACGACGTACATATATATATATATATATATATATATATATATATATATATATATGCAATAAGAGTTTTCCCTAACAATTATTCTCGAGTCGAAATTGTCCGCGGTTGCAATCTAAGCATTATATGGTGTATATTTATGAAACAAATTATAAAATGCGAGTTTTGACTGCCGTAGGCGAATGAATTTGAATGCGAAAAGTCAGCCAGGTGGTCATTCGAAAATTCCACAGGGATATTTCAAAATTAATTTCGTTTTCTGTACTCTATTATAACTTGTCATTCTAATTGAATTTATCCTCGTACACGAATGAATTTATATTCAAATCGACAGTGTTTCAATAACTTCTAAATCAGAAACAATTATGCGCGTTCATATAACAACGTCATTATTATCATTCATTGTGAGGTTAATTGTTTCTCATATTTTACTTTCCATCAACGGTGTTACAAATTATTTGATCTATGAATTATGACGAGATATGAACAATAACGTCAGACGGGTTTTTTATATCTTAGTTTTGATTGACCCTTTAATTAACCCCTGGTTAATTAAAACTCTAATTTCTAAACATTTTATTTACTATCCTGACTATTTTAGAAAATAGATCTTGTTGTAAATAAAGTTGATACAATTGGACATTATAACTGAAATTAACATTTCATGATAACAGTAAATAATGAATTGAGGAATGATTAAATTAAAACTCTTTTTGATCTCACGGTATTGTTGATTGATCAGGCATCGGGTGGTTAAAGGTAGCCATCAGTCGATACGGAAAATTTTTATCATCGAACATTATATACTTGAACGTTAAATTGGCTTATGAAAATCTCTTGTAATCACGTTATCTCAACTGCGATCGAAAAATCGGTCGCCCAATCGTTCGTCAACATCAAAACAGCCCGACAAATTGAGGATGAATAAAAAATATTGTCGTTGCTAGATAGCCCGACGAATATTTATCAAATATGACGAATAACGTTTGCACAAAATGTCGAGACCAATTTTCGTAATGGAATTATTTTTGATAACAGAACTATTTTTGATATTTTTATAATTATTAAATTCATTGAAACGTTGCTATTTGTTTTTATATAAATACTGCGATATATGAAGGATAAAATATATAGATGCGAATCAGTTTTCAAAAATAATCCATATCACTTATTTGAATTGCAAGAAAAAGGTAAACACTTTTAAAAGCAACGATTTTAATTCATCCTTTCAGTGACTTAATTAGCAGCATTAATTAACTGCGTACAAAAATAGAAGATGCACCGACGGCAGCCGCGTTGTTATGTGGATTACGTATACTGTTTTGATTGTTAATTTATAATGTTGCAAGTATTAATTATGCGCATTATCTCAACAGCGGATCTTGATGTAAAATAATTAGTGCAGCGAAAGAAACAATGGCACTTGTCATGCGTGGCTGAACTGCAACGAAATAATCAAAATATAACGATTATTCGGTCAATTGTCGTGTAATGGATTGGAACTCGTCGAGATGTCCTGCGGTGAGCGTGCGTTTGCGGATATTTCACGAGATGCGTCCTGCGGATTATCGGCTCGAGCCTAAACATACGAGAGCGATTTCAGGATGATCACTTTACTTATGCAAATACTCTCAAGTTTATATCATGGAGTGTCTGCGGTGCTTGGAATGATACGCCGTATGACTGATCGCGCTATTGACCATCTAACAAACGCCCTAAAAGTGGGATTACACGTAGAAGCTCTTGATCGCTAAATCTCGTTCTTCATTAATGCACGAACTCGTAATGTACCTACGTTAGTACAAGCACAAATGAACTTTCTCATATTACTGTTCCGATCCGTACAACTTGGAATGTGTTTTCGAGATTATCAGATTTCAAATAAGTTCTTCGGTTAGATGAACGTGAAATATCTTCGGCATCCAAAGTTTGCGTGCTTTTACAACTGCTATTAAAGAAGCCTCAACTTTTTGTTGTCATTTTCGAATGGACCACAGCCAATAATTATCTCGCTAAGCAAATCCCACCGCAGCACGTACCAACATCTCGCATCTGTTTGTTATCGCTGTTGAAAATTAATTAATTAATTCAGCCTGCACTGTTTTGGGTTTAGGTAATTGATTCCCACTCTGATTTTCAATTGCAGGCGAATCAAACGGGCTTTTTTATGTTCTCAAATAATTTGCAAAAATTGTTTAATCTTCAGACTATTCGACTGGATGGAAAAAACGAGAGAGTTTTTTTCGAATGAATTTATCCAAGTTTTTCGTTCCCAGGTTATTTGGCACATTTACAAATATAAGTTCAAGTAGCGTTTTATCTGAACGGATGATTAAGATTGTAATATAAAACTCAGGTCCATGCAAATTTAAAAATTTTATCATTTTTAGAATGGTAATTAACATTCAAAATATGTTCATTCAACTTATTTAACGTTGTTTCTCAACGTTTTTATGAGATGTATGGTCATTCTACTAGCTCTATAATAATATGATTATAGAGCTATTAAATATATGAAAGCACGTTTGTACTGATGAATTGCGTGTCGATTGGAAGAGAAAGCCTACGAAACATCAGAGGGATTGTTCAAACTACCCGGATTACATTTTTCATTTAAAGCTCTCCGACAGATAGAATATTTATTATTTACTGATGCCTTTGTTGTTGATAGCAGCACTTGAAATAAAACCCACATTAATTGCAATTAAAGAAATGAACTTACATCATTCATATGCTGAAAAAGAAGAAACTTATAGTTTCGGATATTATTGCCTTGAAATTATTTCGTTTGCTGAAATTTGTTCAATTGCAATTGAGCGTCTTTCAATTAAAATTAAATTAATTTATTTTATACATGAAGTTAAATCATTTACGACGTATGTCTACACGATTAATTAATTTTTTTGAAACTACGAATTTAATAACAAAGTAAATACAAAACTCAATAAGTTTTTCTACTTTGATGTTGAATTCAATTAATACGTTATTCATAATTCGTCATTAATGATATGTCATCCGATTAGCAATGACTCGCAATTAATTACATCCAACAGAGTTAGTTTTATAGTAATACAATATAAATGCAATTCTATTTCTTTATCAAACGTAAAACAATAATCATATTATTTGACTCGAATTGTACTCGAGCTTACGCAATTTACGATCTGATGACAATAACCAACAGATTCAATAATATTCGTTGGATGTGTACTATTACAATGCTTCTAATGCGACAAAATGGAGCTTCTGAATTTAATTGTACAATCAATGTCGTAACGATCTCTTAAAATTGAATTCTGTCTCATTTGTAAACGAAAAACAACGTGATTATATCTGCTGTCTTATTTTTATTTCAATACACAAATTATGCAAGCAACACGACAAATTCAATTACTTTATCATTTGCTTTTAATTTTCAAGTTCAAAATAGTTAAGGTCGTCGAGGAAACGAATTATCCAAATATGAATTACAGAAATTTCGCGTTCACTGCAAATCCTCTTTTTCAGCACGCGCAATAACGGTATTTCATCACACGACGGATGTCACGTAATAGCCCTAGCAGAAGCATACAAATCGTTCGTGCATTTTGATGAAATCGGAGAAATACTGAACGAAAAACGCATTGCTTACGGGCGAAGAAAAGATTGAGTTATGTGAATCTTTGAATGAAATTTCCTATAAGCGTGAAACAATTATAGCATATTTGCATTCATAAAAAATTATTGACTTTGAATCTTTCTTTCTGGCAGAATGATTTATTTTTAAAACCTTACACAGTCTAAAGTGGACGAATTTCCGATAAGCTTTTAGCTCTCGAGTCAAACTGTGTTGATTATGATGTTGATGCATCAGAAAGTCTAAAAATAATATTGAAAACACGATAAACTTAAAATTGAGTGACAAGCAAATCAATCTGATCTTTATTACATGCTAAATATGCAAATTTTTCGTTTACATTCATAAGTACGAATGGAAAAATATAAAACAAAAATTGAACGATAAAAGTTCGAACGAAAAGTTCGTTGGTAAATCGAGATGTTGGTATTTTCAGTCTGAAAACCGACGTAAATTAATCACGAAACTAATGTCGGTTTGAAACAATCAGAATGTCGATACTTCTATTCTGGTTTGTCCTCTAACAACCAGTGAAAATCCCTCACCTGATCTTGCTGTCTAGTAAACAATACAGATGGTTAAGTGAAGTGACCCAGTACAAATGTGAAACCCATGCAACAATACTTTCAACACTAAAACATTTCTCTCACGCATTGTTTCTGGACCGATCCTTTTTATTATATTCGAACCGTCCCTCTTTATTTCCACCAAACTAATCATCATTAGTGTCCAATTATCTTAACAACTCGAATATCCATATTTTCTTTTTCTCATCTCTGATGGAAATAATTATATATATTTACCGAGCACTTACATTACCCAGCGATCTGGTTTCTATCAGCTTTTTACAACTGCAAGTAGTACGGTATCAGGTATAGTCAGACGAAGTCGCATTAACTTGATTATGATAAAAGACGATGTGATGGATTGTTTAATTGGTCAATTTTCTTAAATAATTATTTACTCGCAAAATGGAATGAAGTTGCCTAAAGTTTCTGCTTGTCTTAATGATGATATAATTTGTCGTTACATTTTTCATAACGAATTTGACTGCATGAATGAAATTAATTTCAATTTACCGCGAATTGTTTGAAGCATTAAAAAAATGGTGTAAATTAAAACAACGTTGTTCCACGACCGACTAGGGTTGAAGTATGATTATGCACTTGCATGGCAGTCCAAGTGGACTCTGGGCCACGATGCGATCTTCCGCAGTCTCGGTATAAGCAAATAAGAAAAACGAGAATGAACGCTCTAAGAAGCCCAATTTGAGAAAGTTTTCAGCTCGGATGCGGAAACTAAAAAGAAATTGCTGCTCTCACATGACAATGCACGTCCCAATGTCGTTTCTACTCGTTCTTGTTTTTTTTTTTTTTTTTTTTTTTTTTTGTTTCATTGATAGTTTTACGTCTATCTTATACTTTAGATTGGTTCTAATTACAAAGCAAATGTAGGATTTGATTCCGGTGAAATAATTATTCAATATAATAATAGTGTCTCTTTTTAATTAAACCTTAATTCAGCGGTTTATACTTCAATTACTTTGAGTCACAGTAGACTATTCACGAGCACCTTCATTGGAGCTCAATTAACACGTGCGAGATATGCATGTGCATACTACTTACATGATTTAACAACAGCACCTCTTGACTAAGCTATATCCTCGAATGTCACCTTTCTTGTCGGATGCAGTGTCAATTTACCTGTATTGAAATTCGAGGGAATTTCAATCTCATTATGCAAATGTGTATCTTCAGTGATCAAAAAATTGAATTTCAAACACCAAATTATATTTCCAATTTTAATTAGAAGAAATTAGAATTAAATTTGTTATTCAATTAGTTCTAGTGATTCAAAAATGGTCGTAAATTATTCTAGTTCTGCTGTTGGGGCAAAATTTAGTTTCTGCTCTGCAAATATGCGAACAAAATATTTGTCCTTTGTTTGGATGCATTTTACCAACTTGACCATAACAAATAAACAATTAAACGTTTGCTATTCCCGCTGTTCTATGTTCGTACTGTTTGCAAAGAACATACATTTTATACTCTCATGCAGGATTTAACGTAACGTTTTATATTACACATTAAATGTATACTTAACATTGTGAGATAACTTCGCCATAAATGTGAAATTGTTTCGTTAATGTAAAATCATTTCATTCGGACATTTCAATTAATCCTTTAATTTTGTATTGCATCAAATTTCTTCGAGTTCGAAGTGATTATTCAATTTCTATGTCTTTTCATGTCTGACGTGCAATTGTAATGAAATAAATAACAAAAAGCTCACTGTACCAGAGGATCATTTGTTTTTCTTTTGTAAACACAACTCGTATATTTTCAATGTGTCGACGTTTGTATTGCAAATCACATGGTGCTAAACATAATGCTTCACTCATGTAACACAATCAGTTTTTATTATTCAATTACGAATACTAACGAACGAATTTCGAAAGCTTGCCATTAGTTTCGTTAAAAAGAATTGCGACACCCTCGTCAGGTGAAATTAAATTTACGTCGATCAAGAGTGCACGTTACATAGAATGTACCTTTTTTCCGGGGCACAGGCAAAAAAAAAAATTTAATCATCTCCTATAAAACATTCTCAACAAATTTTGATGGGCAATATTTGCATTAATTCACGTTTTCACCGTAAATCTTTCGTCGTTCTTTTTAACGTGACAATTATTCCAACGTGCGTCACTTTTCTCCGATCGCTAAATCGCTGATTTACAATACTGTTTTACATATCGCACGTGTAACATTGTTGTCGCGAATTGAACAAACTTGATTTTTCAAACGAAGATTTCATTATTCAAATTGAGGATCAAAAAAATACCCAATTAATTTCAGCAATTTTAATTAAAATGTTCATAAAAAACTTCGTTAGCAAATTGCGGAACACTTGGATACTAAATTATTCCAAGATTAGATTGCAACCGATCTGGACCGTGTGACGGCTTTATTCGCGCTCTCAGAAAACCGGAATTGCGCCCGCTAATCTGTCAGTCGTGGAGTTCTGAACCTGTGACGAATTCTGCGCACTCGCCACCTGCTTCATAAATAACGCATCTGGCGGACAAACGGAAACCGAAAAACCAGTTTGCCAATTTCTTCAATCCATTAATTCTGTTGATTTTATCAATAGTATCATTGTATTAACTTTATATATATTTTTGTTGATATTAATTTGGACGACGGATAATGCTGTAATGCATTGTTCTGGATTCAATGCTCTGGCGAAGAAGATTTATAGTCAAACTTAGCTCTAAGCTTAACATAAGGTTCCAGTTGGGGAATCATGAACGTGCACTTAAGACCCGAAATGATGATAGCTGTTTGCTATCGCAAAAATGTCGCGGCCACAGACTATCGAATTTGATGACCGAAACTTTGCACAACAGTGCAAGCGGAAAATTTGAAGACATTAAAAAAGAACGAGTGAGTAAAAAAAAAACGAGAAAAGTTAATCAAACTAATAAACAATGCTTCGTCTTATCAGATGATAGAAAAGCATCAACTGCGCGGGGAGATAAGGAATTTCCAGATGTTCTTTTGGGTATGAAACGACACAGAAAAGAAGGAACCAAGGAGAAGATTAAAAAAGGTAAAAAGTGCCGGATTACGGATACCGTCTCTTATTTAACCGAAACCGAAAAAGCGCTAAACGGTTGAGCGGAAATTCAGGATGCATAATAACCTGCTTCTATTATTGATATTGCCAACAGCCGATTTTCTGCAAGCGCGGCGCTAACCTTCTTTCATCTAATGTAACTCGAATTCACGCGCCAGCGATTCCTTTTCCCACGCACTTTTCTCACAATTTTTTCCTTCCGCCTGCTATCTAAATCGGATATTTCATCTGCACAGCGGAAACAAGAAACTGGCAAACTGAGAAATACAAGCTTTTAATATTTCGCGATCCGAACGTCACTAATATTTTCGACGCTAGTTCAATTTATTACCGAATGAAAGTAGGATGGTTTCAAACAAACCAAAAATTTCATATCCTTCTACATTTTATCCAAGGTGCACTTCCAAAAATCAATTTCGTCTCCAAGTTTGATACATAGAAATTTTGCACAAACGTGTCTTATAATCGTCAAGTGATCTTACTTCGGCAAAACATTTTGTGACGTTTGTATCTGTTAATCGTAAGATTTTTCAAGCAAAACAATTCTATTACTTAACATCTGCGCGATGAAAATTAGTTTCATGGTATTACCTCGCAACTTATTATACTAATACTCTCTCAGTATAATAATTCAACTACAAAACAGTTCAAACACGAGAAACTTTCAGTCAGACGTTTCACAAAACATTCATTGTATCATTTTACTATTAAATCCGGACAGAAGTGAGTGTATTATATATTTAGAAGCAAAAAATATATCACTTCAGTAACAAGAAAAGTGACGTTTTTTTTTTATATATTATTATATATTTATATGATTTTAAATTGGACTCAAGTTTCAAGACTGAAAAAAATTCATCCGTTCGAACAAGAAATCTTGTTGTGACGATGTAATTTTTAAATTGCGATTATTATTCATAATTTTTTATCTGCATACTTCCAATCTACGCATTTCAAATAAATGTGTGATGATAGTTGTATATATCTTGCTGACGTTATGTCATGGAAGATCTTTCGTTCAACGTTGAATCAATTTTTCTTATGCACTGAGAAAAAAGAATTCTAGATTCTTGCATACTATCAAAGAGAGTATTATTTTACGTAATTTCAGAATGTAAGTAACGTGATAAATAAGAGAAATATTCTACCGCCGATGTGTTTCTTGGAAGAAAAAAAAAATTATTGTTTAATTATGTCAAAATTAAAGAAACTTGAAATTTTTTTGACATTTCACCAGTCGAGCCTGAAAAGAAATGCAAGATGGATAATGAAAATTCAAACCAATTGCTTTTCAAAGCATATTGTTTTGAAAATTAATATCCAACTTTCGAAAGGGTATACATTTCTTTCACAGGAGACAAAATGTGAAATTAAAATAAGCTCTTTCAGTTTATTGAAAAATATTTTGATACGTTAGTTTGACCTAGATTTGTTACTTTTCTTAAAGAAACTGCAGCCAAGTACAAAAAGATACGTGAGTTGATACTTGTTCTAAAGAGGGTTCTTAATTACATCCGACAAACATTTTATTACTACCTCATTCCTTGTTCTTTTCTACAAAAAAAATAAATAAATAAAAGACTACCAATAAACATTTTTCCGTCAAATTCCACTGGACTGTCAAGAAAATTGAACTTTTATATTTTGCATAATTATATTGTAAACTGAAAGCCACGCAGGATATAAAGTTTTACAGACATCTAACCGAACAACATACAACTCTTTTGTAACGAAAAAAAAAAAGGATAAGAAAGCTAATTGTTTGATAAACTTCTAGCCCAAATAACACGTACAAAAAAAGAGAAATGCAAAACAAACAATTAACTTAGCGCCATTTCGTGTAAAAAAAAATAATGCCTGCACTTTCGTGTCTTTGAAATAGTTGCTGAGTTATGCGCCATACAAAAAACTTGACTTTTGAGCGGACATTCATAGCAGACGAAAATTGCGTGCGCGAGCACAGCACATAAACGCGATTTGCAAGCAGCCGTTAAAATTACTAGCTTATGAAAATCGTGCTCTTTTTTACACCGATTATTTTCTCCCCTGAATGAACTTTTCATGCGCCCGGTTATGGGCAACTGCAAAAGTATCATAAAATCATGGCTGCACGTACCCGTAATGAATACAACAAACAACATTCAAAATAACCATCGTGACATGTACGCTTTAACCTATTTTTAACAGGCAGAAAACATTTTTGATGAATGGTTTATTATCGAGGATGTGTTACATGATGACATGACAAGATCGCGTGTTGCCAGCAATTTTCATAAAAGCAGCGTAAATTACTCCTAAAAACGACATATTCTATTGATCTAACACACGTTGTCAGATGCCATGATCCTACGAATTTATACATATTTTGGAACTGATTTAACATTTTCCAACTAAATGGACAATTTTCAAAATTCCTCTACGATAAAATGTAAATTTAAATATTTTCAGACTGACAATTTAAATGCATCCCCGGTGTTTTGTAATAAAAATAACCAAAAAACAACCTGGCAAGCTGTATGCAAGGTCTGTTTATTTCGTAGAAACCACCCTACGTCTTGCCACACGTGAAATGCATATTCATAAAGCACAAAATGCAATCGTGTTTACACGTGATCACACAATGTACGATTCTAAATAAGACACTAACTAACTTATCATTGTCTTATTCAGTGGATAAGTTCTTCTAAACCCTCGCATGCACGAATTACCTTTGAATAAGAAAAAAAAAAAATGGCAACAAAATAATTCAAAGTGCGGGGGGAGAGTACCGAAAGGGCGAGCAGAGTTTTGTCGATTGCAACAGAATTATGAAACAACTTTATCTAACTGTGAGGAATTCAATTTTCAACGAATTATCTCGGCTAAATGCTCTCTTCTTTGCTTTGTACATTCCTTGTCCGCGCATAATTCGCGCTAATTGCGTCAATCAAATTTGAAACACAGGACTGGCTTTAATTCGCTGACGATTGATAAGACTCGCCATTTTCGTTAAAGTATATATACAACAACCGGTGATATTGTCATTAGAACAATTAATCATCTGAGCCCACGCTTAGTGAATTCAATGAATTCACGAAACACACTCTTCAAATCGATATTCTCTCTTTGAGCTGTACTCAGACAACAATTTCGTATTACATTATACCGAAATGTGCCGGCATGTTATACGCTGCCTCGACATGAATTATGGATACCCTCGTATTCAATGCAAGGTGCTCAAATTAATCCCACGATGTATGCTTGCTTTTTCCAAGAAACAAATTTCTTCACCCAATTATAGAAATGAAGACAAAATTAGTTTTTTTTTTTTTTACTTTTTTCCATCTCTCTTCCTTTGCTGCACTCATTACAGACTGCGAAATGATGTTTAAATTTGTTTCTGCCAAACGGAAAAATAATTTCGATGTAGGTTAATATGTTTAACAGCAAAATATCAAGATGGTATTAAAACATTACATTTTATATCAATCAATGTTTTAAAGAAGAACATGTACATTCAAAATCGGATCTTTAATGGAAGTTATTTCTTTTTATATTTTCTTCGAAAAACAGAGAGAATTAAACGAACGTTTTTGTTTGATTACGATTGTCTTTGTGTGTTATTACATGAAATCCCCGGTGCTTGATCTGATATACCAGTTGATGTAACTAAGCGAGAGGCAAATAAACGAACACGCGACCACACCGGTTTTTTTTTTTTTTTTTTTTAATAAAAAGCATAACGCAACCACGGTTAAAGGTTAATGAAAGTTTTCTTCCTTTCTGGCTTGCTTTCATTGAACTGTGCTATTCGACGAACATATATTTAATGGCTTTCTTACATAACAAACCGGCAACTTTCTCAATTGCATTTTTTCGACGCCATGACAATTTGAAAACTTGGTCTCTCAAAAGCTTTTTATACTTTTATCCCGCTATCGCGTTGGAGTCGAGGCAAATGACTGACAGCTCCGGGAAACCATTGTCGTTTCATGTCGGGCTTTATCTGCAGATGTATTTTGAGATGTTTGATTTGCCTTTATGCAACGTGTTAGCTCAAGTTTGCAACATGATTTGACTGCGTTTAATAATAATTTCATTTTGCGAAAGAAATAAATGGAATAAAAAGAAATTGCTCATAGCGGCAGAATTTACATTTTAGCAGTGTAAACTCTTGCAGATAATCGAGAGCTTTGTGTGCCAAAGGGAACGTCGAAAAATAAAAGCACTTCTTTTTTTTTCGTGTTGCTTTAATCGCGGACTCTTCTGCAGAGTTTCACAAGAAGCCCCCTTTCACTGATACCGTAAGACACGAAGTGCACAGGTTTTTCATTTTAATTCTAGAGATCTTTTCTTTTTTTTTTTAAATCATTTATTGTTCTTGTTGGAAGTTCCAAGCTGAATTTTCGTGAACCTCAGTTCAATGAAAGAACAAAATGTTCAATAACGAAAATAAATAAGAACGAATCGAGATTTTCACTTTGCGTCAACACTGAATTTTCATATTCAAAAAAGTGTGGAACATACACAAAATGTTTTTGATGGATCGAATAATTTTCACGTTCATATAAGACGCAATTTAATTCGTCAGAAAAAAAAGCACATTCTAGATCTTGCAAATTCATAGAAGGTATAAGTTAAATTTTAAATATATATATATAAATTTTAAATTTGTTGAATATATATATGTTTGATCAAAGTAAATTCCAGTTATTTTACAAAACGAAATTTCATTTTCAACTGTTATTTTACAAGATAGGAAAACATTTTTACCGTTAGTTTGACATGTGAAATGAAATGATCGAGAAGCAATTTTGAAATATTTGTTATTGATGGAAACAACGCAGTACACTGGCCATGATTGTAGAATATTGATTTTTGCGTTTCTTTAAGTAAAACGAGCAGTGATTACTTGCCTTAAAGGTCAATATCATTTTGAAAACAAAACAGCTGAAGAATTGGAGCTCGAATTTAAGTTATCGCAAGTACTTGTTCGAATTGTCGCTACACCAGACGAAGGAAAATATAGAGGGACAGCTGATGTGAACGGGGAGCAACCGCAGGAACAAAAAAGCTTTGAGTACGTTCTCGTTAAATGAGCACCTAGAATTCATGCTAAAACCTACTACTTGCCCAATTGAACCGGACGTTCGGAAGATCCCCGAGGATTCAATTTTGATCGAAACTGTGGCTAATCACGCTCAAGTCCTTACGAACTTATTGATCAAAACTATTTGACATTACAATTCGATTTTTTTTCTTTTCATCTCTATCAGTATATTGTTCACTTTGAACTGCAGAAATTAAAGGTGAATTTTCTTGTTACAAAATGAGACATAAATTGAAACGTGTAATAGAGACACTGGGAAAAAAAAGACAACTGACATTTCTTATAAAGAAGAAAAATTTGATGGTCACTTGTTTATCGCATAACAAATAAAAACGGCGCGGCTATTTCGTGTATAATATTTTTCGGAGCCGCAAAAATTGGTGATTGCAGTGTGATCGAAAAAGTCAGCAGCGCCGAACGAAATTGTCGCAATTTTTGTGCGAACGAGCTAAAAGCAAGAGCAAAGGATACGATCATTTTGATACGTCCTCGTAAAATTCTCGGCAGAAACCAAACGGGAAGGACGGCTTCTTTTCGCGACCGCAACGTGTCCTTCTCGGAGACGACAAAAGTAAACGAGAACAAAAAAAAAAAAAAAAAATAAAACGAACATGGACTTGAACGACGCCGTGAGAATAAATTTTTCACACAATCTCAACAAAAAAGACCTTTTTGGACAATAGGTTCACGCGAATGATATCCGAAAACTGCAGTCTGCTATATTTACTCGTCAACTTTTCACGCGTGTGGAAATTGAAATTTTAATTATTCGAAAGATTGACGTAACGTCAAATTAAAACCACGTAAAGTATTTTTCTACGTTATTAATTTAACTAGTCAAAGAAATGTTAAAAGTAGCTTTTTTAGGTCAATCCAAGAAAGTCCCGTGTATCGTTTATTTTTTCGGAAACAATTGAAAAAAAAAAGAAATAAATAAACAGAAGACAAAAAAGAAAATATATATTCATGTGTTGTTTCGCAAACACAGTGATTCGTTAAGGTTTAGTTTCGTCGCTTTAAACATTTGTTTTTGTTTAGATATTTCAACTTTCTGAGAGCAGCGTACACGAAATATCTGCCGGAATGTCAGAGAGGCTTGTTTGTTTTTATATGAAAAGCCATTGTTCTAATTTCGTCATTAGAAACGAGTAATTAGAGTTAAGCTATTTCACGAATAGTTGTTGGTGGATTTACGAGGCGCAAGTTTTGCAAGAGGTGTGTTTTCACCCCCTTAGAAACATTAGTTGCACCACTAAATCCCTATTGAGCAAGTGCACAATAGACTCCCGCGGCGATGTTTTTCCAAAACTTTGCTTTTATTTAACGCAAATATTGAATCCAAGAATACCTAGTGACTTTGTTGCAAACATTTACTCTCGCATAACAAGCGGGCGTTTTGTGTCAATTTGACATTAAACAACCACGAAGTGAGCGAAAAATATGGTGCCATACCGTTTGCTTTCAAACGCTTTGCATCTTCTATGAAACCTCCGTGTGACGGATCGTTGCACACGAGACTTCGCTCCTCCTGAACTAGTTAAACCTTATTAATCATCATTAGTATAGCAACTTCCTTAACAGAAACTAGACGTGGACGTCTATGCACGCTGACATTGGAAACTGCTTTGAGTTTTCCTGATCAAAACTTAATGAAGTATCCTGCTTGGATGCCACAGTCGTAAGAAAAACAGCCCGTAAAATTGATTAATCAATCGATAATTAACACCGACAACTGGACTTTTCAGTTTCGCAATTATTTTCATAAGCTTTGGTATTTACTACTCAAACTTTAAAGCGTTGAAACTTTGATAAGCTACCAATAATTATAGATAAGCTACCGCAATTTGTAAACATATTTTCAAACAATTTTTTTTTTCTTTTTTTTTGAATATTGAATATTTTTCATATACTTGGGTTACTGTAACGAAGTTATTCTCCCACAGGATAAAATTTCTGTTCGTAATCATTTTGTTGTTTAGCACTCAGTTATTTATGATGCATATCGATATTACATTTGAAAGTATACATCTGAAAAACGAAATGTTATCCTGGACAAAAAAGCGCCTACAAGTTTTCTGGGTCAATCAATTCTTGAAAAGTAGGCAGGAGAAAGCTCTCGAAGTGCACAAATTCGTTGAAATTTAATTGAGAGGGGGTTAAACATTGATCAATTGTTGACGTTCAAGCGAGATCACGGACGGAAATTTTCTAATTGTTAACAATTGTTCGACGAATCAGCGTGGCGCGAAGCCATTCCAATGGCCAAACATCGCGCCCGATTGAGTCAGCGTGAAACTGCACAATAACGCTACAATCAAATGATTCATGTGCAATCCGTTTCTAAAATGTTCAAGCTCGCTGATCCGTGTTTCGACTGCATTTTTCCCACCGAAAAATAAAAAGAAATGTTTTAATCGCTCTATTAATCCGGCCGAAACCGTACCCAAAGAAAAACCCACCACTTTCAAAAACAAATAATGTTTTTATAATATGAATATATAGGATTTGTCATCAGTTCACTGATTTAACTTTTTCTTTTTTTTTCTTTTTTTTTTTTTTTTTTTTATGAATTTTAATAATAAAAAGAGGGATAAAATTGATGGTTGTCAATTTTGAACGAGCTTTTCATCTGGCAGATCGCATAATGATCTTATGTCTTAGCGTGTGGATATATACGTATCGAAACTCTCCCATCACATCCGAACGCTTTGTCACGGCTTCATCTAGCTCACACAAAAACCGATAACAAAACGCGACGCGAAAGTGCATCTCTCTTGATTATCCGACTGTTACGTTGAATCGTTGATTGGCCACTTTTTTACAAAATTTATCAAACAATAAATTCATTTAGAAACTGCATTACTCAAAATTATCCCCGGATGTAAAATATCACAAATGAAAGTCAAATTTTAAAGTTAAAACTTTTTCAAACGAACGAACGTTGCACTTTGTCAATATTCGACAATTTTATGCTTACTTTTTTTTTTGTCTCTCTGGAAATGTTTTACACGGTGAAACAAATTCAATCCAATCGTTTTCGCATGAACCTGTAAAATTGCCGGAAAACCATCGATTTGCATGTGGTTTGTAAATCAAGACGAAAATATAGATTGAAAAGAAGGATATTTTTGTCTTTCGTTTCTTTTTTCAATGTTTAATAAATGCAGTTGAGTTAAATAATACGTTGCACTGCATAACAAATAAGTCAAATCAAACAGGTAGCATGATGATTATTTTTGTGTCCAGCAGATTCAATAAGTTATCAACTTAGTTGCATTTTGAAAACAAACCAATAACAAAGTTATGGCAGTTGCATGGAAGTTGAAACTGTTCGGCAGCGAGGTGATCGCTGGCACAGAATTTGTTGCTGCAAAGTTGTTACGTTTTCTTCGAGCATGGATAAAAACAGATCGTTAGCATAGCGATATAAACGTTCGGTGCAACTATTGCGAATAGTTTATACGCACTAATTAATTATACCGCGATATTTTGTAACAACGAATGAACACTCTGACTTTTGAAATAAAATTAACGAGAAAGATGAATGAAAAGTTGAATTTGATGTCATCATTTTTTGATTCTAGGAAAAATTCGAGGAGTGATGATGATTTAAAAGCACTTGAATGATTAATGAAAAAGTCAGAACTTGAGAGAAATAAAACAACCCCATGAAATAATAGAACTGAAATCAACAACTTTGAAATTTGCTCGCTCTGCATTTAATATGTTTCTTCGTTTGTGAAAATCTGCCGCGCCGTTGTGATTTATACGCGAAGATTAATTTTGCGTATCTTGGTAGCTGCGAATTGAATAACACAAAACGATATATTTATGAAACCAATGCACAGAATGAACGCCGTGAGAAAACTGGATATCGGTCATTGCAAAGTCGAGCAAAGTCATTAACATTTCACGCTTTGAATTCATAAATTCTTCCTGTCTTATGTTCATAAAACAGAATTATGTTTACGGTTTTATTCTGAAACGTGTTGTCTTCATTTGTAAAACGTTTTCGGCTTAAAATGAATGAAACACCATCTTCAAAATGTTGACTAAATAAAAATGCCGGTGTTTCATTGGAAAATAATGATTTTGTTAATTATAAAGAATTCGCGAATAAAAAAAACATCGATAAATCAATGATTTTGCACGAAACACAGAGGTATAATTTATATTTCATTTTTTACTTGAAAAATCATATACGTATCGACTGCGAATGTGTTACGTCAATAAGTCACATACAAAATGATCCAATATTCATGACTTGCTTATTGTGACAAGAATATAGAGATGTATTATTATGAGTCGTATCACAATACGCGAGCACAGCGATAAATCGCAGTCACGTGTTATCGACATCAAATAGAAAATCCAGCATTTCATTCAGCTGAAACTCAAACGTTAAAAATATTCGTACTGCGAGAACGAGCTCATATATGAGCGATCTCTCTACATGCCCTTTTATACATATACGCCGCATTATAAATTCAGAATGATCTTTACCGCGACAAGAGAGTTGGCCATTTTGATTTCTAATTAAATATCGTTCTCAAAATAAGCAAATTAAATTTAAATTAGAGAAAATTCATAATTAATTCATCAATATTGAAAATAAGTCACTTTGCATAATTACAAAAAATAAAAAAATAAATAAATCCATCTCCATTTTTTTTTCTGTTTTTAACAAAATAAAAACCGCGAAATGCTTTTTATTGAAAGCTGTTTACTTTATTTCCCCTATTTTTTATCCGAATGAAAGTCATATCCGCGCATCAATTTTCAATAAAAACAAACAGAAAAATAAAATTCGTTTATGAAATTTATGAAATGTATCCTTTTAGAAATGTATAAAATGACAACTTAAAAAAAATAATGAGTCAAAATGATATGGTCGATTTGAATAAATTGAATAAAAGTGATGAAATAAAAAAAAAAAAGTTAGATATGAATATATATACGGTGACTGTTAAAAGCAATTCCAACAACTGTTGGGAAACTGAAAATTGTGCTTATTTTAAAATGTGCAAACTGTGCGTTGAATGTTATTACGAGATGCATATTTTAAAAGAATGTTAGCAACGAATTTGGAGCGGTTAGCGCGATTGCAATGGTAATCTGTATTACTATGCTTGATGCGACTTTGAAGCTGCGAAAACGATGAAGCAAGAAGCAATTTTGCACAATCGGAATATAAATTACAAATTTACAAATATTAGTATTACGTCCGGCGAGGGTTGACTGGCGAAAAGTATGGACGCTCGATACCGGCCCAGGGTTGTCGCTATTTTTCTGGGCTAATACCTGTGACCCGGTTATGTATCGCGTCACGGCCCAATATCGGAATGGTTGTACCGGCGGATGTTTGGCGTGCCACTGTCCTACAAGCATTGATGGAATCTAGATAAAATAAACAACCAAAGCTCAGTTTTTTAGCTCATACACTCTCTTGCCATTCGCGATGATAACAAGTTTTTAAAACTGGAATTACTTTTTGTCTGATTAAGAAAATATTTCAATTCGTGGAATCAATTTTGAACTCGTGTTTCGATGATTATGAATGATGATTATGTTATATCTAAGTCGAATAAGCTATAGTGTGCATCGATGAATAATTTGTTTGACGAACTAAATTGAAATTCTGAAATACGCATATCCGTTATAACTATGAACAAATAATATTGCGAATATTGCTGATTAACATGCTCTTTGACATATCTGAGCATCACGGCATACTAAATTTATAAAATCTTCAGTAAACTTTTTAAACCGGATTACATATGACAATATACGCCGCTAAAAGAAGTTTACACAGGAAAATTTACATAGACGTGTGTGTAGGGGCATATGAGAACTGGGTGTGATTTATAATGCATTTATTAGTTTTTTTTTTTTCAACACGAACTTCATACAGAACGGAAACAACAAAATGAACAAACATGAAAAGTCATTTATAATGAACACCTAAAATTCTTCGTTTTAAACTTTGTTTCTAGCACCTCGTGTGACGTACGTTGCAAAAAAATTTGTTGCACGTGTATAGCAAAAAACACAATATTTTTATTTGATACAAAACAAATAAATTAAATGATAAAAAAAACTTTAAAAAGCTCGTTAGCGATTTCAGTTGGAAAATAGTATTTGGTTATGAAATTGTAACATTTTGTTTATCATGTTTAAATTTCACAGCTGATGTTTTATAACAACGTGAAAGTTAGAGGTACCGCGTAATTTTAGACTGTTATCATGAACAGCTGAGATGTAATAATTCACAAATAATTTTGTGAATTTTATTATTTTATATATTTGTACTTTTAATATTTAAAGGAATATTCGGGAGAATAGCAATCAGATTTGTCCTTGGAGACAGTTATTTTTCAAGAGTACGCTCTCATTCTTAAATTTTAAGTTGTCACTTTCTTATTAATGTGTCTTAGACTTTGCGGTTTCAGGCACGTATCTAAGACACCGAGATGCATCTTTTATCGGAAACAAAAATCGAATTTTCATTATTTACTTTCGTTTTTCGTATTTCGCTGTGCGAAATGTTTCGCACATTCAAATATATAAACTGTTCAATATGTACTGTTTTAATGAATCAACGTTTCATTTATCCTACAAGTTCATATAAAAGAAAATAGCGTTAGATTTGCAAATTCATTTGGATGAGCACAAAAGTATCAGCAGCATGAGCAAATATGAACAAAAAATTTGTGAAATGTTTAATCTTTCCAGTCCATTATATTTTGTTGAAAAAAAAAATTACGAACATTTTGTATAATATCCAGAACTTTTTACTCTAGGGCACCTTCTGAAGGGACGTGTTTTGAATTTTTGTGAATAATTTGTTTCACTATGCATGACAAGTATACACCGACGTCACAAGTTTGTCTCTATGGCCTGTGGCAAAGCAGAGTCTCGTATGCTCATCCGAAATCAAAAATTCCAAAAGGTTTTAGCGCTCTTTTTGTTGCGCGACTTGTTTTCTAGTCAAATATCTAGCGGAAGACAAGTGTGCGCTCCATTGTTCTTGACAATAAGTAGTTGTTCGATTTATGCCAATTTAAAAAAAAAAAAAAAAAAAAAAACCTCTCTCAGAACAAAAAGTTTGTACGAAAGTTTACAATGATGCTTCACGGCGCGACTCTCACTTTTTGGCCGTCCGCATTTTTCGTTCGCAAAACTTTTGCTGCGGGCCAACGTCCGTGACGTCACGTGATTTAATTCTCCTTCTGTATTCTAAATGAAGACGTTTGTTCAACGGATGTTCGCTGTTTAAGTGACAAATAGAATCGTACAAAGTTTTAAAATATAAGAGATCGCACGTATATTGAATATTTGAGACGAACGCGTTTTTATAAATCGGTCATCAGCTTTACAATAACTCGTCCGTTAATAAAAATCATTTTCTAAACTTTGATATTGTGACTTCGTCATTGTTATAAGTTTGAGACCAGTCGCGTGACACAATTGGATTTTACGATCGCAATTGTTAATTTTATAATCTACCGTTTCATTTTGAGAGCCCGAAAGGGATCATTCAAAAGCACAACCGTAAAACATTATCTCCAAGTCGAGATACATGCAGAGGTTGAATTGTCAATTTCCGTATACCATTCACGGATATATTTAAATATTTGAAAATGCACGAATTTCTTCAATTCAATTCTACAACTTTTTTTTTCTTCTGTTGGCCAGACCGAGCTTTTTGAGTTTCACTCTCAGTCTTGCAGGATAATTCACGAGTCCATATCGACAGGTAAGAGAACCTACGCAATATTTCATGCGCCACCTATACTAAATTTAAAAAGAAAGAAGGATCACAAGAACGGTTTTGTTGAGAAAAGGACTGCGGAAGTTTCTTTGTATTAACGGCAAAAAATCTCTTCTGACAGACGTTTGAAATTAAGAAACTTGATGTTTGAAACTGGGTTTTTTTTTCTGGATTTTTTTTATATGCTTAAGAAAATAATTTAATTTTAAGAATACATTACACTGAATTTTAAATGAGTAATTTCATTTTAAATCATTACTTCAAATAAATAACAAATATTTACATATTTAGATTTAAAAATGTTAAACATTTTCATTAATTATTTTTTAAATGTATATTTTATATATTTATATTAATTATAAATCTGATGATATTTACAATCACAAAATTGCAACTGGTGCATAATTTTCCATATGATATGTCAATATTACTTGTAATTTGTAACTCACGGATTTAATCGTATAGCTGCACGTATATACGAAAGTAGATATGAAAAGCATATGATAAAATTAAAGTTTGACTATAATGTTTATAGGTATAATATTGCTCGGTATACATAAACTGTTCGATGTGTTAAAAAAGTTTCCAAAATTGCGCGCGAGTTAAATATGCGTGGGAACTAGTGAATATGCAGGTGAATAAAAATATTCAATGAAGTTTTCAAAAAAGAAAGTATCTCGAACTTTGACCTCCGTTTCGGTTAGAAGATGTGGTAGCTTCGGCAAGACATAATTTAGATGCATGTCTACCTTCATATATTCATCTACACCTAGCGCAACCTTACAATTCCAGTAGGCAAAATGTATTACAGCAATTTCACATGCAAAAGTTATTATCCTAAAATCGTCTGAAAATTATTACGCTAGGACATTCTTTGCTCTTAGCATTTTATTTCAGGCAAAAATGAAAACACAAAAGAAGCAACATTAGTAAGAATTTCACATGGACGTCCTCGCCAGTTGATATGGCACTCAACGGGCTAAGCCATGGAAAACTGTTTTCTTTCCAGATCAATACCTGATAACCCTGGTTACTACGGTCAGGCGTTCATGCTACATTTAACTTTGGAATTTGTCATAACCCTCATGAATAAACAATTCATTAAACTGATTATTTATTATTATTAAATTCAACTAATGATTATAAATTAACTGTTAATGAATTAACTTCGGGCATATTATTCATTTGGTAATCAAAACTTTAAAACTTGTTGTTAATCATCGATTATTTTACAGTTTGGATAACACGAAAATTTATATTGTGTAGGTAAAACTATAAAATAACTTGTTATAACCCCATCAAAAATTTCTGCTACGGTACATTGAAAAAACTTGGCTGCTAAAATAACAATCAACACTGTTGCAGTAACAGTGCAGACTATAAAGTCTGATTTGTTCAAATTGAGCCTGAGTTAACCTAAACGATGATTCTATTATTCTTCAAAACATAGTCTGAACTTTTGTTCGACGCATTCCAGACGTGTCTAACAATGTTTCAAATTATATGAAAAAAAAAAAAAAAAAAAAAAAAAAAAAAAACTATAAAAAAAAAAATAAAAAAAAAAATTATTTTATAATATTCCTGAACTTAAATTTTGTCTGTCTTGATAACAATCTGAATTGTTCGGTCAACAGTTCATTATTTTTGCGGTTTCTGAACTACATATCCGTGGAATTGCAAACAATCGTCAGACTTGATTTTAATTTTCTCTTTATACATTTCAGAGGTCATGTTATCCTAGAGGAGTTCCAGTTGGTTAGACCGACACAGGCTGAGTTTTTCCCCCGACTTTGTACAGGGAATGAAACACTTGCTCGAATTAGCTTTTATTACTTCTCGTAAGTTACAGGAACATATACAATATCACGCACGAACACAAAGTCAGGCGTAGAGACGTGTGTTCGGGTATGCGCGAATAATATACTACGAACTTTTTATTGAGTTCATTAAAAGCGGATGAAGCACGCTATGAACTTAAACATATATACACGAGGTATATGTATAAATTCCAAGCCTTTACCCTTACCTTGGGCTGCAAACTGTCCATTGTACAATGGTGAGCATAGGTTTATTTAATTAATTGCGTTTTCCACTGTCAGGTACTTAGTTGCGAATGTACAGAAGCTCGTCGTACTTCCTACTGTGATTAACCGAAAATCTAGAGGTGATTTGTAATGAAGGCTTGTAATTGCTGTATAATCCATATATTATTTAACTATTAATCTTGTTACATCCCGAGGGAAAATTACTTTAACCGATTCATCTTTGAAATGTACTGTGTATTACGGTTATGGTACCCTGCTCAGTATTAATTTCTATGATTTGTTCGATGCAAATCTTAAAATGAATAAGCGTTGTAAGTGTCTTTATAATTGTTGCACTTGGATCCTAATTATGAATCAACAAAAAGAGTATTTTCTATCATTTAATAATGAGATATACAGTTAGAAATATCATTTTGAAATAATATCAAGAAATATCAAGAAATATCATTTTGTTCGTTATATAAAATTTTTTTGTTCAATAAGACATGACGCTTCGAAGGCGTTTCAAGTGCGAAACAGCACATCCGCATCGGTGTCATTTTGCAGCAACACTGCATCAGAAAATTGTAACTCATATGTGTGGCGCGCGACAATGCCTCGTGATTCACAATTGATTTTATGGTAACGCCCTATGACACGATAATGAACAACGATGTTGATCGATTACAAGCGCAAGTAATGCTGATTTTGTTGCACAGATTAAACCCACATCATATTTAATAACCGTCAGTCACTATTTTAAATAATTCATTCAATTGAAATATTCAATTGAAAATATTCAATTGAATGTGCATTCGTTTAACCTGACGCCAATAAAAATGAACAATTATAAATTATTCCCTATAATAACCAAACGACTTTTTGTGCAATTTAGCGTTAAACGAACAATCCATTATCGTGATAATTTTCAGATCAGCTTTTATTTTTTAATTACCGAAAACATTTATCGGACGTGTGATACGGATAGTGTGTATACGTAACATAAATAACGTGCGACAATGGCGGATGGTTTAAACTAATAAGCAACTGTAAATGGTGGACATTGTGATAAAGCACGAGTCGATTACAAAGGGCCAGGCGAAAATCGATATTTAAATACACAAAGGAGGCACGTGAACTAACCGGCCCAATAAGTCGCAACTTTTCGACGTGATTGACCCGTACTTTGCGCTGACAGAAATTACCACTGATGGGCGAAACTTTGACCCGTCGAGACATCACGTGTTCCTCGGATGTAGGAAGCAGTTTTGAGGAATATCGTTAACGCTTCGATGCGATCAATTTTTGTATGCCGCTCGGATGAAAATAATAATATACGAACTGAGAATTGATTACGCATATAAATTGGTTCGGTAATGAGTTATATCGACGATGGAATGTGAAAATGTTTTCAGCTGAGATAAAACAATGCTGATAATTGGAGAAATTGATGTAAAATATTGAAATGAATAATGAATTATCTTTTGTGCACACAGCCTCATTTGAAATTACAAAATAAGAACATTGAGTTGGATTAATGATATAACGAAATCATACATTTGGTATATAGCTGAATTTTGCCTTTAAAATGTGAAATTGGTTTAATCCGAGTTTTCGATGAAAAAATTGCTTGTTCTCGAAATGAGAATCAACCTGAACCGATGCAGATTAGATGGTTTAAGTCGAACGAAAATTTTTATCGTTCCGCCGGACTCATCGGTTAATCGAACCTATCGACTAAGAAGATTACTTAATTAGACTTCTGACCACTACGAACTTGTATTTAACTTTTGTACACTAGATCCACTTGAGCTTGAAATCCTTCGTTGACTTTAATAATTAAACAAACCTTTGAAGCATTAGACCAGACGTAAGATTTATCTTGCAGAAATTTAAGAAATAAAACATTTAAAAGAAGAAATAAAACATTCAAAAGAAGAAATAAAACTCTTTCTTTCGAAAATTTCATTAACATGTTCAACCAAATTAGTTAATTATATCTTTACACCTCTACTTTATTTTCAGCGTGAAACTCTCGTGATCTTATTATGTCCGAAAATCATGTAAAGTCGTTGCAGCCTGAAAACCGAGGGCCAGATGTTTCCATAATTATTGTCAGAGCCGTGCTTAATGCAGCCTAAAAGGTTCTAATATTATTATCCAGTGCGGCGGTGAAATTCGCTCTTCTACTTTCTCTTCTTATCTACAAAAAAGGTGACTCCAAAAACGAAGAATTTCATTTATTATTATTATTATTATTATTATTATTATTTTTTTTTTTTTGAAAAAGAAGAAAATCTACTTTTAGGTAGCCCCAAAACACACGTTTACAAAACGAGCGGAAGAAATGTTTGCTTGAATGATTCAGTTATTCACATCGTGTGACATTTGTATGCGAGCGACTAAGTGATGCGCCTGAATTGTGTCTTGCATCGAAGTCGCTGAAAGAATAATTTTTGAATTTTTCCGCGCTGCCACCTAAGCTAAATGTGGGTTCTAAGGCTCTCCGATCGAGCCCCGGCCAAATATTCCGGCAACCCCGCCTGGTCAGAGTCGAAGCATATATGCAGTACCTGACCTGAATGCCTTATCAGTATTCTCCAAGGGAAAACATATACGAAGGCTTTTAATCAATTTGCCAACTATTTAAAAATTAGAAACTACATACCCTTGATGTTGCACAGAGTCGAGAATTTAATGATCATGCTAAAAACATAATTAAACCATTTGATTGACTAATTGATTAATTTATTTTTGTTCTTGAGTTATTTTGAAACAAAATAATGTGACAAAATTGTATTTATGGTTAATAAACAAGTTTTTGATTTCCATCATTTGATTGCCGAACGCTAGTTGAACAGTAAAACAAGCTGAAAAATAGCAAATGAATGAATTTACGAGTTGGAAACAAAAAAGTACGTTAGTTTCAATGAAAGGTAATTGTACACCAAGAATGTACCTTGGGCACGTAACAGTCATATAGAATATCGAGCAGCAGATTTACGAATTGTTATTGCTGTAATAGAAATTATATAATGAACTTTTTAATTATACAAATTTGTCGTTACTAATTATGAAAAATGCTCAACCAACATATATGACGGTAAACTTACAATTTGGCTTTTAATCCTGATGCAAGTTTTTGTTAGATAATGGAAAGCAACTTTTCGCTAGACAACTACACTTAATAATTCTTATACAACTATTTCTACCTTTTGAAATTATAATAAATTACATTCTCATAAGAAAACTTTGATGGTTATTTTGGTAGAACAACATTTTGAGTAAGTGGATTTGTAAGTCTAAGTCAGCGTATGATAATCTGATTAAATTGTATTATGCTTTCAAGATATTCAAACTTCTTAAAAGTTAAATCTTTCAAAATTTCAAGCCACGATAAAAGTCATCAGTTGGAATCTTCCGCCGGTGGATTGAATTAGAAAAAATAAATATTATCATTGGAGAATCATAAATTTGGAATATAAGGTTTTGCAATTTCTTACCAGACGGTGAAAAAAAAATTAGGCTGCTCCGAGCAAACAATCCGACAAGTTGTATCTTTTTTTTTTTAGCTTTGAAATAAAAATATTATTTACCTGAGGAAGTGAAACTGCGTGATATCGCAGCAAACATATCCCCTGTTATTTTAAAGTCAATTCTAAACACATGTTGATACAACATATACGATAAACATGAGAAATAATGGTTCGTAAAGTACACTTGACGCAGTCTTTTTTATCAATCCAAAAACCACACCTGAGCATTAGATTAAATTTATCTTGGCAAATTTATCTTCTACATAAAGATTTAATCGAAATTGATTATTTCCTTGTTGTTAAATGAAATGAATAAATCCACAATATTAAAAATTCTGACAATTCTTGTTCGTCCATGTTAAATAGATAGAGATAGAGCGAATCTCACTGATTACCAATAAATTAATGTCAAAAATTTGATAAGTCAATCGATATTCTCGTAATTTCCGGCTTACTCTTAAACACGTGATTAATAACAGTAGATTAGAGTTAAACTGCGGTATCAGTATATATCGTCAGGATGTCTTTCAGCCTACACAAAGTTTGTCACGTTAATATACAACCTTTTAACCCCGTCGTCTGCGCACATTATGAAAAGGTATTTAATTTTATAGCGACGTATATAACCTTCTAATTGTCACGATTGTTCCTCCTTTTAATCTATCTCGTGAATTAAATCCCACCTATCGCGTTGCACTTAACAAACTCTATCATTTTTCAAACTTGCAAAGTATGAAAATATATACTTTCTTTTTAAACATTTTCCCACAGTTTCAACTATATACTCGACAATTTAAAAGTTAACCGCGATTAAATTTTTGCAATAAATTATTCATCATCGTCCATCGTCCTCAACTTAGAATTGGAAGAAATAATAATTAAATAGTACAAGATTTTTTGTTTTATTTTGTGACTTTTTTTCTTTTTAATGTACAATGTATAAAAGTTTAGTAGAAAAGATGTTTCATAAAAATTAGCCAATTAATCCAATCGGATCGGGCTCCATTAGTAGCATTAAATCGAAGAATAATTTATTGTTACCTTTTTTTTTTTCTAAATTTATCTCCATCGTCAGAGGTTTATAGGAAAACTAACGAGGATATCTCATCAGCATCGAACGAAAAAAAAGCCAACAAATTAATCTCTCGGAACAACGATGTTTTTGTAAATTGAGTAAGAAAGTGTGCTCTTAGATTTAAATGCAGGTTTTATATTCGCTCCATCGTAAAAAGATTGTCTTTTCTCGTTTCGTCTATACATTGTTGCATTGACATCAATTGATACAAAAATTCATATTATTATTGAGACTATGAAATATAAGCGGCAACAATATATATGGCAATGCATACATTTTGTGCTGAGAGCTTGCCCAGTCTGATAAAGTCGACTAAGATATTTCATTTTTCGTTTCACGTTTGTGTGTTTGCTCGTGATTTTGTGTGCTTGGTGTAAGTCAATGCTCATATAAGACACAATAACAACTTTCATTTCATTCCTAAGTAGCACGGCGTTGCAGTTTTTTTGTCATGTTAAGAAGAAACGCGAAATTAAACGCTCTGTTTTTATTTACTCAAATGTACACTTTCACGACATACATCCCGATGTAATAAGACTCGAAACCTGAATAGCATTTTTTTTCGTTTTAACATTTTCGACCTTTAAAAAAAATCTCTATTTGCCATTTTGTAATTTGTTGGATTGGATAACATTCAGAACTGTTGTAATGAAAAAATATCGGCTTGAAAATGGTCAATGGAAGAATGATTAAGTTAAAAACATAACTGGAGCAAAAAATACACATTCACAATGCGAGTACACGCGTTAGCAAAATTAACGAATTCAAAAACAAAATATTTGCTAAGAAAATGAATGAAACCTCTGTATAAAATAATATAACGCTAGTTACTTTAATAGATTGAGGATATATCAGATGATACTTTGAATAATAGAAGCTTAATTTCGTGTTTCATGAATCCGAAACATTTAATACAGAGTACAAAATTTAAAACCTATTTTCAGTTAGCTACATTCATTGAATTTTTTATGTGGACATTACATCTGCTGATTTATAAAAAGAATTATAAACTAAGTAAACTTCAAATCCAATTAATTATTTAAAATAACATTTTATTTATTACAAATTCGTTAGGGATTCAATGATGAGTATTACATAAATATGAATACACTTAACAAGGTTCGAAATGTTATTATGTAATATTTGTATTATTAATAATTCAATAATATTTTGAATAGTTAAGCTCACCGGTCAGGATTTGACCTATTACAATGATTTCCAGGTCAGGAAAGACAATAAAATGTGTTTTCAGTTTACATCGCTTTTATGTTTAAAATAAACACACATTATCAATGTGGAACAAGTGAAAAGAAAAACTGGCAACTATTTTTGTTTAAAAAAAATTGCTTTAAAATTAAATTACGTGATTGTATCGATGCAATTTTTAATTAATCCAGCAAAATGTGAAACATGCTTCGAAACAAAAATAAACATCCATAGAAAGAGAATAAGAGACGAAGTGAGCCGTACAAAACAATCATATTTGTTAACATATACGTTTTGCTAAAACTAGAACATAATAGGTATTTACACAGCACACACATGAGCTATTTGTTCATATGTACTTGTTCTCCAATTAAAAGGTAAAGTTCAATACGAAGTGATGTGTGTAACGAATAAGCTTCTGAGCACAATCAAGAACACCATGAACTGCATCAGATTGGACTTGGTTCAAAGAGTTCCAAAAGAAGACAAAAAATCAAAAACCAAAACGAACTTCCTGACGAAGAAGTTTTCAAAAAGCAAAGAGCTTGATCAAATATACAAAATTAGTCGACTGTTTTCAAGAAAGGGTATTTGATATAAACTATGCGCAGCGTTATAAGAATCTTTGCATCAGTAACTTTGGAATTATGATATTACATTTATTACATAGAGGAAGGAACTCATCATCTGAGTACTTTTTGTTTTCATTTTCAAAATTATATTGAAAAAGATCTCCTTCTACTTTGCAATGTAATTGCACTTCAAAAGTACACGAATTTTATTACATGGATCGCTGATAAACAAACTATAAATAAGTCTTGTTCATATGGACAAACAAAGAAATTGATACATTTCAAGTAGATGTTTATCATAAACACGTTTAATGAATAAATATTTGCTTTGCCCGGATGTAGCAACGTCCGAGCACTTATCTTTTATATTTAATATGAAGAATTAAGAATTTAATTTTCAAAATTTAGAGTATAAAGTTTTGGTTTCAAAATGAAAAAAAAAAAAACTAAAATTGCCTAAATTAAGTGTGCGCTTTTTATCGTATAATTAAAATAAATGGTGAAACATCGTTGGAATTTGAATCATTATTCCAATTGATGTTATAATTCAGTATTTTTAAACATCCAATTATTCTCGAAGTTTGTTATATGCAGTGTAAAATTAATTAATTATGTACATAAATTATTATGTGCAGTATTGCTGCACTACAGAATATTTTCTTATTTGTAATCAAAATATTTGTCTCAATCAAAATTTGGACTGAATTTAGGCGAAATTTTAGCCATATCAAATATTGAATATCGAATTGGTGTCAGAACTTCAAAATGTATTCCATAGTTAAGATCTAAGGTCTTATGTAAAAAAAAAATTGTTTATATAATTTATGTACGTATGTCTCATCTTAGAATCTCAATTTCAAACGCGCATTATTTTTTTTTTTTATCATTGATTCACCACTACCATTGAATGTTTCAAAAACCAATTGTAACTGTACTAAAATATTCCATACCAAATATGAAAAATCCTTCGCAACTCATTGAAATTTCATCAGACATATTTTTCATTTGGTATTTTTGTGCACCGCGTACGTATCGTTTCAAAAGTGTTACTGCAAAGGGTTGATCAAATTGAAACTGGTCGTGGTATTTGCGGAACTGTACGTCACGCACAATCGTAGTAACGAAAAAAAATTGTCCAATGATTGATTCGTTGAGTGTCATCGACACGAAATATTGCAACCAACACGTTACTGTTCTGTCGCATCAAGCAACTTTTGAATAAATCAGAATCATTTTTATTCCACCATCCAATTAAAATTACAATGTTTTTCTGCTTAAAAAATATATATATCTCATTTTAAATGAAACACGGAAAGAAAATTAAGATCCGGCTTAGAGAATAAGAATTTGTGTTACATCTCTAAAATAAATGAAGACAGGTCGATCGTATAATTGGCTTTTTCATTTCACTAATTTCTTTTTTCGAACGCAATTCCATCCCCAATCATTATGCTAAGAACAGAATCAGTCTGATTTTTCTTTCTTGCACTCCACCAAGTGGATTTAAAAAAAAAAAAAAAAAGAAACAGAAAAAAATAACATCCACCGATACAATAATTCCATTTTTGTAGTTGAAAAAAAAAATTAGATAGCAAAACGATTGGCAAATAGAAAGACGGGCAAAAGGTATTCAGTTAATGAAGTAAACATTTCAATACGGAAAAGAGATGGGTTTGATTTCGGCTGCGCCGAATCGGCTTTCAAGTGGAAAAGATTTTTGTACATGCACGTTACGTTTCATCCGCGGATAATAATTTAATTAAAAGATAATTTCATTTCGGACCGACTCGCACACAACTTTTCGAAGGACAGAACAAATTGAAAGCATTTTAATTAAATATGAACAATGTCAATTGGCAATGATGCAAAAAAGGTAAAATGTTTTCGTTCAAGTGTAATTTGAGCTGACTTCGTTGATAATGTCAAACGACAATTTATTTTTATGAAAACGTGTCCACACAGACTGAGAGTTTCGTGTTATGCAACAAACTAGCACACGATGATATAAAACAAACACTGATATTCGAACAAAACGAAGGGGATGTTTTATCCAGAGGATTAGTCACTTGGGGATTGCTCTTAAGTGATCGTAGTTTGTCGTCAAATATTATGCCGCACAGTCGTAGGCACGAATAGTCTGTCCAAGAGTTAATTTAGATCTCAACTTCGTCGACCTATTACTACTCTATTGAAACTAAACCCGTCCCATAGAAAAAAAGATCCCGATAATGCCGACTTCTTTATACTCTGTAAAAACGAGGTTATTGTTTCAAGATACTTTCGTTCAAAAGATAGAAATAAATTCTTAAAATAAAACGTTGTAACATAAAAGACACAGAATACCGAAGTGTTGTATTATCAGACACTTTTTTTCCGTGCAATTAGAAAAACCAAAGTGTTTAATAAATTTGGATCGTCACTTTTTTTTTGTTTTGCATTCGCGTTCATTGGTAATAAGTAACGTGTGATTTTATTCAAGGGACGACATTTTCGTTTGCGTAACGTAACAAGATTATTCTTGAAATGGTAATTAGCAAGCATACACTGGAAAATACAATTTCAATTTAAAACTCGATTGAGGCAGAATTTACATGGAGCACTTGATCAAAATTAAATTGTAAACTGGATCGTGCGAATTTCGTGCGCCAAGTGTAACTAGTCTGAATATGGAATCAAATGCTCGGCCATCTTCACTTTTGTCTTGAAAATTTATTCGTGGTTCATTAGAACGTGCCTTTTTCGTGATCCGATGAAAATGTGAATGGAAAATTTGCAAAATTACTTACAGAAATTTCAAAACTTTTCCGAATCATCGTCAAATGCGGGCACGTCAGTCGGACTGGTTCATCGTAACATTACATTTCTGTAAAAACAAATAAATGAGGTATAATCATCAATTCAATTGGAATAAAATTTCGTATGATATAACGAATATAATATTTAATTCACAAGACCAAAATGTTCATAAAAGCCTGAATTCGCGAAATGCTGCGAAGATGACGCAAATAATTAAAAGTTTCAATTAATGAAATTCAGCTATAACCAAACTTTCCCGGATGAAATTGCAACAATTTTGATCGTTTTTAAAGAAAACTTCCTTCATTAAAAAAAAAAAAACTTATTAGTGTCATTCAATACTGTGGATATTAATAAAGAAAATATAATCAGTAGAACGAGTACGTATTTGGTCGGACGGAGTTCTAAATCTCTTTTCAATATATCACTGGTCTGTAAATTTTACATCTTAACGATTTTTTATTATTTCTGAATAAGTGAGACTCAAATAGGCGCAAATAATTTGTGTTATAATTAGAACATTAGCTGCATTGATGAAAATGATAAATATAAACTTTGTTACCACAAGTTTTCTGTCGTTTAATTAACATACATTATCCTGAATATAAATTCAATCAAATGTAATACTGTTTGATGAGAAATGATTAAATTTAAAAAACGGAATTACGCTTGAAATTATTTTTTATTTATAGGTCAATCGATTTGTCAGTTAGAAACATGGAACAAGAAAAAATGTATCTCAAAGAGATATGCTGGAAGCGTATATATATTTGAGGCAATTGCACATAATGCACAGTCTTGATTTGACTCGAGATTTTCATCTCTGATAAATGCATCATGAAGTTCCTGATCAAGATTCCTTGTATTAAACATAATATGCCAGCAGACTTTATCTTCCATTAAGATTTCACATCTCGTACTAAACTTATACGGAATTCTAAATTCCACATGAGTGTTGAAATGCATATTCAATGTAATCTCTTAAGTAGCGTCAGTTTCAGCCAATGAGTGTAATTTTTTATACAAATGAATGATTGTAGTCAATTTCATTTGTTTATTCTACTTTTTCTCTCCGACACACACGGAAACAAGTAAGGTGTTATTCTATGACGACGTATTGTGTGATGAAAACATAATAATTTGAAGTAAAAATCCCTAATAGAAAACGTTTATAAGTTAAAATTGAATAAGCTTATAATACTTGATAAGCTGAAATAATTTTATATGCTTATTTAAGCATATAAAATTAAGTTATGTTTACTCAAAGACCAATTCATCATCATATGAACGTTGAGTAATGGACAGTCAATTGCTGAGTTATAGTTTTTAATGTTCTGATCTTTTAAGTGTAATTTATTAAATTGAAACAAGAAATTGAATAGGCCAAAATTTATCAAATAACATTACAAAACTTCAAGTTTTCAATTAAGTTATATCCTTTTTTTTTCTGTTGAGAAACAAGTACTTTCCACATCAAAGAATGATAATTGAGTCATAAGAACTTCGAACGTGTTACACACAAGTTTATTCGTTACAGTTCAAATTTATTTGAATGCATTCACGACGGCCGAGAATTTTTGTTGCATAAACACCATACCAAACTGTTGAGATAAGTGTGCAAAACTTTAGTGCGGTGATAATGGCGCGAGCATTGTTTAATCTTAATCAGCATGCAAGCTCGACGCGCTATTTGATAGTAAATTTAATATATTTATTAAGTGCAGTTTGATCCTTGAAATTAATATTGCATCGATTGTGCGAGATCATCTTCCGCGAACTACATACAGACTGAATATTGTTAAGTTATTCGTCAAACTTCTGAACCACAGCTCAGAATAGTTCAAGTTTTATCATAGAAAATTGCAATTCAAAATCTCCGCTCTTCTGCTTTTCTCATTTCTAAAACAATTTTTCTCTCGAGCCACAGAAATTTTTCGTTCAAAAGAAAAACCCCAATTTCGAATTCAATATCGACAGTTAAAATCAAATAATCGCATTTTAAACACAACATACGTGAGTTTGAAAAAATTCCGAGATACAGCACGTGTTAAGGGTTAAGATTGAATTTATAATTTTTGTCCTATTTCGAATTGAATGAAGAGCATTATTCCATAACGATAAGCAAAAAAAGGATTCCATTATGGAGCGCATTTGGCGAGACCATTCTGCGACTGACATTCAATTGGGCTTCTCGAGGTCCTTCTCGAGAAGCAGTGTACCTGCGATGCTCGATCAGATTCTGTATATCTGCTGGCTACCTCTTAAATGACCTTCTTGCTGTGGTGAGAAAGATGCCGCGCAAACTTTATTCGAGGGGAGTTCAGCAGACTACTTTAACCCCAGCGATTTATCGACCGATAACCTTCGCTGGTATAATTTTATATGTCCCACGTATCTTTTATATCAAAATCAAATAAAACTCAGAAATTCAAAATTTAGTCCAAAAATGCACCCTTATATAATTTTTGTTGTTACACTAACCGAGAGAGGCATTTTTTTTTCAGGAGAATTTAGTGAAACATGTAAGTGAGTAAATTAAAAAATAAGGAAAAATAGCAGAATATTTTTGTCGGGAGGAAAAATATAAAGAAGAAAAATTAGCGTTTTGCTTTGCATTCATTCGATGCATAAATAAGTTGAGAGATGGTTGCAGCGGTGGATGGCTATTTACGTTTATGTAAGTAAACACCGGGCAAGTTTGTGTGAGCTTCAGACACTCGTTGATTCGGTCAACTCATTAGTGTGGATGTATGTGCTGTGTGTGTATTTTCAACCGAGGGTGACAGTTTCGGCAAGTTCATGTTTCTAGAGCGAACTCCTCCAAACGTTTCACCGTCGAATATAGGCATCCTATTATCGTAATTTCGTCGTACTCAAAGCATAATATATGGCGGCTTTCAAAAGTTCCAAAACGATTAATTATCTCAAAGAGGGCGGATTTTCTTTTTCCGTCATCAAAAGTAACTAATTTGCGAATCCCAAAAGAGTGAACCATTTGAAATGCTAATTTTTTTAGTAATTTATCAAACTTTTTAACTTCAATCCAGGAGAAAATAAAATAAATTCTTGTTCAAAATATAGAAAGATTGAAACGCGTGGAATCAAGTTGAATCATCAAAAAGAAACAACATTTGAAAAATCAAACGAAAATCTTTGAAAAAAAAAAAGAAAAAAAATGTAACATACCGTTAAATGTAATGGTGTTTGTGAGCTTTTTATATCGTTTCGAATAGAATATATAATGAGCCACTTTTCTCGATAATGGCATTTTGTTTAAGTTCATGACGTTTAATATTTTACTCAACATGACCAACGGAGAGAAAGTTAAATTACTTCCGAAAAAGGGATCAAAGAGCGTGGCGCTGGCCGGAGAGTCCGTAATTCAGATGTTATATAGCACATGTCGTATTCAGTCCTAATTCGTTTAAGCTTCCTTCAAATACGCGGAAAAAATGATTACGAAACAAGACAAAAAAAAATTGTCGAACGAACGTGTACATTTCATTGCCTTTTTGCGATGCACCAAAATAGTTTTTGATCATTTCTAAAACTTTGTCCGCGCCGTGGCGACTTTAAGAAAGTTGGTCATTATTTCATTCTGTTACACAGAATTCATAATCATTTTAATCTTCCAGGCGACTTTTTAATTCAATAATAATTCAACAATAATTCATTATTGTCAAGAGAGAAAGGGCCCGATTATTTACCCGATAATATCGGAGCGGAAATTTTAATTAAACGACTTTGCGATTGGCTTTATCGTCTATACCGTGGGTGCATTAATAATGAATCAATACTGTGCTTTTTTTTTTTTTAATCTCAAAAAGAAAAATCAATTTGAACGGAGAAATTTTTAGCCTCGACGAAGTGAGCTTTTTGCTTTTGTATTTAATGGAAAGAATTTTGTAATTTAAGTCAAGTAGCTCGGTGAAATATCGGAGCTATAAAATTACTCTAATGAACGCTTTCCCTGTTTGAGAAATGCACGAAAGTGTCTTCGAGACACACCGTACGAATTAACCCGTAGCACAAAGGCAGACATTACGCGCCGAGAGAAAAACAAAAAATACGCGCGTTTCCGCCAGCCATCAACGTCAAATTTGTATATAATTTTTAAAGTATCTTTTAAACCGCAATTAGTTTGCTCACTTCTTTGATAAACCAAGAGAGAACAAAGCCACGACCATTTTCCACTCTGCGATAATGTTGAGGAAAAAACCTTAACTTGCTGCTCACACAAAACATGATATAAAAAAAAATTATATGATTCGTTGTAAATAACGTTTGAATGAAATTGCCCTGGCCGTACAAAATTTGTCCACATTTGTTACTACTGATGTTTTCTTGACGAACTCATACATTTTTATTATTTAAATTGTTTTTTTAAAGGGATGTTAAAGTCACCACGGTTTTAACAGTTCATTCATGCAAAAACGATGCTTCAAAAAACAAAAAAAAAGATGTAAGGCAAATTGAGGATTTTGTATATTAAAATGTACGGTTTTTCATTCTAACAAAACGAGTTTATGAAAATAAACTCCATGGTTGAATATTGCTTTGAAAACAATTTTTCGAATCAGTTTAAAATTAAAAAACCGTTTAGTATCAAAAAGTTCATATCAGTTTAAAAGTTTTTATTAAAAAAAGAAACGTTGTGCTTTAAACTTGGAAAACTGGATCAAAAATCATATTGTTATTGACATACGCCATATTAACATGGTAACAAAGAGTATAAAATTCCATCTGAAAACATTAGTAAGCATAAACAAAAGTTTATAACGACTATTTATCAATATAGTACATTTTGCATCACTGCCATACATCTCACGTATCTTTTTCCACGTTATGTGAAACTCGAGGCAAAACTCATACTGACCATTCAAAGAAACTAACTTTATTTCCATCTAATTACTTCACAATCAACTTTTCAAATGTTTTCATTGTATAACACAAGTGCTTATCAAAGTGCGACTTGAAACAAACAAAAAAAAAATAAAAAAAAATAAAAACAGAAGAATAAGCGTTAAAGTTTTCAAGGCGTAAATTTGTGTTCAGAACTTGCTGTTAAACGGTCACGAAATCGTATAAAATGTTAGATAATAATATTGTGTATACGACGTATTTTCGAAATCGCGCACTTATAGATTTGTTTTCAATATTCGAACGATACTCTAACTGGTTTATCGTATCGTTTCATGTTATTACTATGACTCAGAATGAAACGGTACCACCCTAGCAACGTAAGATTATTTCCCGCTGAAATAAATAGCGATTCCGTAGAAGAGAAGTTTCGTTCGGTGCCGAAAAAAAGAATCGATAAGTTTAGTCTTTGTCGAGTGGGAATAAAGCTCCTATGTTTACATTCGGTGGTGCTTAGAGCAAACACAGTTCCGTGGAAAAAGAAGAACACAACTAAATAATTCAAACAGGTAAATGAATAAATGAATGAGGTATATATAATGAAAAGATAAAAAAAAGAACAAATAAGAAAACGAACTTTTGTTCTTTTCGTTTGATAATGGAATTAAAATCGACACCGGTTTCGATATCAAAGCTTGACACTCGAATTCCACGCAATTCCGTTTTCAGCGGTCAATAATCCAGAAGAATCACCTGCTTTCGTTGGGAATAAAAAAAAAGTCGTTTTGTCGTGGAATGAACTCGTTTCTGGGAGCACGGCAAGATCCCTTATCGAGCATCGCTGCTACACAATTGTTTATGGCATAAATTCGATTGGTCGTTGTTTTCCCGAGTCACCCGAGATTTTGATAAGACCGTATCAAAACAGAAGATTTTCAGAATTCAATGCGAATTTGTTTCGTTATGATATGAAATATTGAATTCATTTTTCATTTCAAATGTTTTTACATTCTTTTTTTCGATCATCCCCTTTCCTTATTTTTTACCTTTTTTTTTTATAATAATGATTGTTACAAATGCAAATGTCAGTTATTTATTTGAAAAATAAAATTCATACACCAAATTGTGTTTCTTATCAGTTTTATCAGTGTCACGATATCTCAAATAAGTACAAATAAGTTGGGAGTCACACGTCAAATGTTGCACACCAGGATGTTAAATTCTTGAAACAGTTTGAATTTCGTTTTCCAATGTACCATAGAAATTCTATTTGTCACTCGGTCTGATTAAACGTGACTGAAAAATCAAGAATTTGTATTGCGTCAAAATATCTAAGCGTTAAATTCATTCCTCTGTTATGTATACTGACAAAATTTAATATTTGGTGTTATTAATTTCTAACTCAGTATATAATTTGATTTTCGTTTGATGTACATAAGCAGTTATTTGAGATAGTCCTTTGTTCGTGACAGAGAACGTACATTGCGCCACCGAGTGTATATCCTTGGTGTCTTTGATATCTGTCGTCTCCTTCTGTCGCAGGCAAACTAATTAATTTGAAAGACCTTATAAATATCATTTCCAAGCTTCTAATTACCACGACAAATGATTCGTTTATTTGACCGTCTAAAACTAATTTCAATTTTAGCCACTGTCATTATTGGCGCATTTGTTTTTCCCAACCCAATTCCGAACAATAAATTGAAATTTCATTCAAATTCTAGAAATTTGCTTGATCATTATTTTTATTACAAGAAAAACATTAATCATTCGAAGAGGACTTTACGTCGGACGCTATTGTTTTTTAATGAATATTATTTGAAAAAAAAAAAAAAAAAAAAAAAAAGAAAAAAAAACAGAATTTGTATCATAAAAAGACAGGAACAAACTGTTTCAAGAATTTAACATCCTGGTGTGCAACATTTGACGTGTGACTCCCAACTTATTTGTACTTATTTGAGATATCGTGACACTGATAAAACTGTCTCCATGCCTAATTGATGTTGTATTTTGTTACGAGATTTTTCTGTATCAATTGGTACAACGATCCCTCTTGTCTTTGAGACGTTGCAAAACGTTTGTAGATTCGTACAAAATTGTGAGAATCAATGGCATTATGCTACTTAAATAGCATCTTTCCTTCAACGGGAAATTAAAAAGAAGTTACTTATATTGAAAAGTTTACTTTGGGAGGATAAGTGAATACGTTCCTCGTAATGGATTATACATCTAATTAATTCACTCCCGCATCACTCTTCATCCTATTTAGGAAACAAAGAAAAACGAAAAATTGTAATATCTTATAGCGTAATAAAAATGATAACGAGGTGAATATTTCAGTTCGGATTCGTCATAGAGAGAGGACAATTTATGTTGTCTGCGCGCGACGGTGTGTTATAATATTTATGACGAAAAATCTGTCCGATGAAATTTGAGGACACAAGTGGAACGTGCATAAATTTCACGACCAAAATATTTCAATCAGTCAATAATTTCGGTCAAAAGGCTCTCATGGCTAAAACTGCCCGAATTCATCGCACGGCTCTTTATCGCCTAGCTCGAATGTGTATTATTTTTCTACGCATTAAACACTTCAACTCTAATGGACGGAATATTTATATCTTATGCATTTGCGTCCATGATTGTCCACAGCATGCTCAATTGTCATTGCACTCAAATTGAGAACGATCAATGGTAAAATCGCTGACGTGAACGTCAATTTTGTTTCAAAAAAAAAAAACATACTTGACACGACTTAGCAAGAAACAAAATATTGCTACTAAAAATGTATACGCTCGCCCTCATCATGTACCTGTCAATTTTTATAACCATTCAATATAAACCATCACCTTAATTATAGCTACATGAAGTTATATCGGTCCGATTGGGTGAATATCTAATGACAGTTACATTTTAACCGCAACTAAAATAAAAATGAGAAATATTATTTTTAGTGTATCAGATTGGTGTTGGAATTTTGTAAACAAATCGGAGGTGTCACCAAATTTGTACCGACAAGCGTAAATGAATAATACCTCTGATTTATCTTGCAGCAGCTACACAGTAAATAATGTTACTGTACACGATAATACCATCATTACGTCACAGGCATTTATTAAATAACGAGTAGGATTGATTTAAAGGCGAGGACGCCGATGTTTTTGTGTCTGACGATATAAACTACGTGTCAGCAATACTTCGCAAAGGAGCTTTTTCTTCATAATTGCCCTCGCATTGAGAATGCCGGCTTTTTATGTTGATAAAACATATATGATTTTTTGCAACACTGTCTTTTATCAGCGTCAGAGCAACTTTTCTAATTAATTTCCCTCGACGACATTCGTTCTAGGAGAAAACAAAAATGGTCTACAAGTTGTATATAACTGGTATAATTTTTATTCCAGTTTGGCAATCAAAAGTGATCAAATTTATATATAAAAAAAAAAAAAATGTGTACTAACAAAAAAATAAATAAATAAAAAGATATGAAAATGTAAGGATTGAAAAATGTTTGGGTCGTTGGTTTAATTTCACAAACGGCACTTGATGATTGTGAATATAATCCGTACACCTTGGGTTGCTTTGTCGTACAACAAGCGAGCTGTTGAATCGATGGAATAGTATCGATTTGCACCCAATGGATCAGCGGTTCAATTCATGGATTCTTCAAGTGCCGTCGTAGTAGCTCGCAAAATGCAACATTAAACGCTTTCTGAGCTCGCAAATATTTCAAATGATACGCTGAATCTTTACATGTGTGTATAAAACAAGCTACGAATAATGAATTTTCGTTGGAATTTTCGATAAGAAGGAAAAAAGACGAGACGTATATTGCAAAAATGTAATGCAATACGGTTACATTCTTTCGTTGCTTTTAGTCGCATTAAATCCGCGTTCGGGTACTTCAAGGTTTTATTCGAAAAAAAAAACAACAACAATTTAGTATAAATATGCAATTAAAATATTTACGACCAACATCATAGTTGTGAATAACGTTCAAACCATAATATTTAAAACTCTACACTGCAAGTTATTCTAATTACCCAAATTATTTGTGTGAATATTAATTCTAATTAATTTGATGTCGCATTTAATACAATTAAATATTCAATACAATTAAATATTTAATACAATTGAAATAGTTACATTTAACATTATCAAAATTATTACATTTAATAATTTCAAAACTCGTTGAAAAGCGTCTTCGAATTTGTCTTGTAAATTCATTAAATGACAATCTGTATTGATGCAATTTATTTTGCAATATTCTGTCTATTAGTTTGTTCAATGTAACAAAGTACATTTCTTTGTTTATGGACTTTATCGTTTGTAAGATCTATTATAAATATTGTTTCGTATATTTGGATAACAATTTTTTTTTTCGTGTACAAAATACAGACAAAGTCTGAATAATTTGCAAAATTGCATGTCCCGCATTAAAGCTTTAAGTACGGATTGCAATATTACAACGTGACAACATTTAAAATTTTATCTGATTATTCAAAATGCACAAAATAAAATCGTGTTGAAAATCGTGTCTGTCCATATTGAATAGAATTTTCTACAGAGGTTGGTTTACATATTTCATGCAAATCAAATTCAATAAAATTATTAGTTAGTATAAATAAAACAAATTACAAAACAAGCTTTATTCTTAAGACGTTGAAATTGATCTCGTTTATAAAAATTATGAACAGTTATTGCAGCAATTTACAATTCATTATTCACAATATACAGTTAAACAATTAACCATTCACTTCACAAATCATTTTCCACTTGTAAAAATAAATATTGTTGACAAGAATAAAATTCATTTTACGGTATATCCGTGAATTCCCATTCTGCCGATACCGTCGGCCGCTTAAAATCAATGTAATGTTTTTTAGCTCACAAAAAAATTTCAAACTTTGACGCTATTGATGATCAACTTTATTAAACGAACCTCAGATATGAACTTTACTTGTTACCGAGCGAAATTTCACGTCCGCGAAAGCATTTGTTCGTGAACGGATTAGTTGAGCGTATAAAAAAAAACTGTCGTCGCAGAAAAGAGCAGAATAAATTGTACGAAACACAAAACTATATATAGACGAGAAAAAATTTGATCATGACGATCGTTTTTTTTTTTTTTTCACGAAAGAGATTAACGTGAGATTTCGATTCATGTCTGTAAGGCTCACGATTAGCGAGGTTCAATGTCAGTTCATGCATGCTTGTATAACACCGAAACCTAATTACTGTCAATTTAGCCGACACATCGTTTTAATTAGATCTGCCAGGTCTGTTTGCTCGAAAGTTTATTTTTTTATCGCTCTAACACGCTGTCTTTATTTTCAGATTGGGATCATTGGAGCAGTCACGCTATATTCCCTTATTCTGACGTCTTATTTTTAGTGAATGTATATCGATTCTAATAGCCATTTTGATTAGTCTAAATTTCATGCTTTGTTTTGCGAAACCAATCATCCTCAATCATTTTTTTTTTACTTTTTACTTTTACATTTTAGATTACTTGACATGCATACATCCAATATTGCAAGTGATATAGTTTTATAATAACTAGTATTCAAATATCAAATTCAAACATCAAAATTCTCGAGCGAATAAACACTTGCGAATTCTTCAAGAATAAACTTTATCAATAAATTTTACTTCGTTTTTTTTTTATTCACTTTCCTAAAGGAGTCGTAAATTACTTGAATGCTGAAATTACAAGTCACTCTTAACGATTTACAAATTGCACCTAAATGTCTACCAAGATTAGCATTATAAATAAATTGTCAAGACAATTTTAATAATTTCAATTGCACCGAGTAACCGGGAAAGTTTATATCAGCCGAGTATATAGGTATATGGTGTTTACGATTAAAATTCAAATGAACGGTAACAACGAAAAGTAGTTCAAACTGTAGGACAAGAAATAAAAAGGCGAAGTTTAAAATATTAGACCACTCGTTCGAAAATTAAGGTTCTCACAGACAAAATTGATATCCAAAAATAGCACAATTTGATGACCCTTATAATTAGGTAGATTGAGCAAACTTTTGACGGACCAGAAATTTTTATTTGAAATTTTAGACGATCGCTTGAAGTGTGCAAAAATCAAATATAGCCCCGAAACTTTTGCTCTCCAATAAACCGACGGTCAATATTCGAAAAAGCCGAAAAGAAATGATCGGACGGAATGGATTTCAAATACTTCTGACGAATCAATTAAAGAATTCTTTTTCAAACGGACGTCACCAACGGCCCTCGCAAAATCACCGACCCTCGAATTCCGGCCATCGCGTTTGTAAAAAAAAAAATGAGTAAAAAAACAATGCTATCATTTTATTTTCTTTTTCGGATCGAATGCAAATATATTATTTATATATTTTAAAACTGTTCAATTCCAATTCCAATTACGTGGTTATTATTTTTATTTTTTATTTCAGAGAGAAAGAAAATTATGGTTCAATCAAAATTACAAAAAAAAAAAAAAAAAACAAGATTTCTCAAATTTGTTGTATTACCATCACGGGCAATTTTATTTTCAGCTATACAACTGCAGAGGATTCCGAGTATACGAAATCCTAAAACGTAACCGCAAAGTTAAACGAAAAATCATTTCCCGGTCGGTTATAATTTTAAAAAATACATCACCAAACCGTATACATACTGGGTCAAACAAATTTCGAACAGAAACTGTAACGCAAAATAAAAAAAAAGGTACGACCGCACGTTGTGATAAAATGGAAATAAAATGCGTGTGGCAATTATTTTGCGTTCCAAAATGCGGCGATCGTGATAATTATTTTACAATGCAGTTGATCACTGTGACGAAATTGCAATAAGCAGTTTCACGTCGAAAGCGAGTGAAACGATTTTGTTGATTCTGCTGTTCTGCACATTATTCTGATGCATGTAATGCAGTTTGCAGTTTGCGGAACAAGGAAATGAGAAACTTTCCTTTGTGCTGGCATCTACGTACGCGTACAATCCCGCAATAATTAATATTAATTGGCGTGATCAATTTAAGTTAACTGAACGTACCGAGAAAAAGAAGTCTTAATTACCATGATTAAGTGCAAACCGATTCATTCGTATTTTGGTATAAACCGACAAAAAATTATTTCAATCCGATGTTGCGTTGCTTTGTTCATCGCGCACAACAGAATCGCAATTGTGAAATAATTACATTCGTAATTCTATAGAAGCATCAAATAGCGTGAGTTGTTGTTTTTTTTTTTTTTTTTTTTTTTTTTCATTCTTTGCTGCGAAATTTCTGAAATTGACAATGACTTTTCTAAAGTTCGTTTCAATAATCTTTTTTGTTTTCTTCCTTAAGAAAATTGTAATACAAACGTTGGTGCAAAAATGTGAATTAATTAATTGAATTATCATTTTTTTTCCTCGGGATCGCTGGGTTTAACAAAGTTTAAGGACAATTTGTCGCTTTAATTCGTTTAGGAGGCGCATTTATTTTATTGTGCTCGATGCATATTGTGCGATAAGAGATGAGATTGTAATTTCAGGTATGTCCGGACGCGGGCATTTGTGTAGACGAACTATGCCGAACCAACCAAACTATCTCGGCGACAATTCGTACGGCTCCAAGTGCAAACGTACTTGACAGCTTCAATAGATCACGTTTGTTTACAATACATAAAATGTGTTCGATAAATGTTGCAGTGCTGCTGCTTCAAATAGTTTCGAGTCCTTTAACCGCCAAGAAATTTGCAATTAATGAACTCAAGTGACGCGCAACTGACGAATGATTCAACCCTTTTTTTTTTCTCTCGCTTAACAATAAATCTTGTTCGCATTTTCTACTTTTGTTTCACTTTTTTTCTTTCATTTCAAATTGGAGAAATTTCCTGATGAAAATCCAAATCTGTTGGAGAAAAAAAAAAAGGGGTATCGAAAATTGTGCACACGATACAAAAACTATAACAGGGCGGATGAAAAACGTACCAACTGAAAAATATAATTTAGTAACCTTTTCGCCCCGGGCATTCGAGTGTATTTAGAGAAGCGTCGTAAATTTCGTTTGCTATAGTTACACAAGCCGAGCTGTGAATTTATTGCGCTAATGAGAATTTTCGCCGAACGGGAGATTTAGCGTAAGAATATGAAGATCAATTGGAATAATTTCGGAAAATTGAGTGGATGGCAATTTGTGATGCTAAATTTTTTGTATCCGACGAAAACTCGTCAATTATTGAAATTCGATTAAACAATGGGGATACCCCTCGGCCTGTCGAACTCGGCCAATTATCATCATCGACTTCCGACTTAGTTTCAAGTTTCACGTCCATTTATGAAAAGCCTGCTTGCTATCATACAATCGGTTGGACTTTGTAGGTGTTACGTAAAAAGCAGAATTTTGTCAGATAAGATTGAAAGGAAAAACTTTCTTTTTTTTTTTTTTTTGTTCGTTGATTTTCATTGTAACTTTGAGAGCATGAATATTTTGTTAATGAAAACAAGTTTTTTGCATGGAAACATTTGCGATTCGAATGAATGATTAAAATTGCGGAAAAACTTGGCGAAAGAATGACTTGAAATCAATTTAGCACACAACAACGCTCGGCTGAGCGTCTATTATTTATTCTTTGGACACAGAATGTCGTCTTTGTGAAACTTATTTGAATTAGTGCCGTGTACCTTCTCATTTGATGACTACCACGTTGACAAGGACTTCCAAATAGTGAATGAGATTCGAAAAGGCAACTAACTTACACGAAGACGACGTTTTTTTTTTTTTCCTTTCTTCCTTTAACCTGAGGTTCCAATTATAGACTCAAAAATACTTTGACGCTTGAAATGCAAGAATATTAAAACTGTTGATAGCCGGGGCTTTTGTGTTCACGTTTTCAAACGTGTTTTCTGTCGACTACTAATGTATGTGTCATCGAACAAGTTATTTTGTACATCAATTATTTATCATCCGTGCATTTCAGTTAAAACTTATGTAAATTTCATACACGACTTTTTTTTGGATTGTTTTCAAAAGTCAGTTGACGTTGACGACTCTTACAAATGTATCCGACTAATTATAATCAATTAGGATAAAAAATTTTACTAATGCATGAAGTATGACAACCAACAACAACTTTACAAATGATACTTATTCAAGATTTAAATTACAAACAACCACTTGATAGTAATTTTAACTGCTAATTGTCCGCAACTTGGCAAGTTTTCCCATTTAGCACGTACCAAAGTGACAAATGTATTAGAATGAGGGAAAGCGACTTAAAAAAGTGGACGGTTGAAAAGAATTTCAAACACCGCGAAAAAATCGTTACACTTTTACTGCGGCGACATTTTTGTCTTTTTCGGAGTTAACTCTGTTATAACAAAAGCTTATATAAATATAAAAAGAAGGACAAAAAAATTGAACCTGAAAAAAAGTTTTGGAATTTAGTTACCCCGACGGGAAACGTTCCCTTTGTCAATTATTATTATGATTATTATTGTTCTAAGACGTATATGTTTAAAAAAAACATTCAGGAGTAAATGTTCCATTTGGAGTAGTAAAATGGTTTTGAATATTTGCGACTGTCACTCTAGATATCGAATACGTCACTTACACGAATTTTTCAGGCGCACATAAAACCTTTTGAAAAATGTAAATATAAAATCTTTATAACAAAATTGAAACCATTCAGCGACCTCCTGATCTGTACTGCAAATAAAATAAAATGTAAACAAAAGCATCACTTGCTTAGTGGAAAAATCGTCATCCAATAATATATAAAAATAACGAATACAAAAGGAACAAAAAAATTGACAGTGGTCTGCATCCATCGATATAAAACATCAGAGCCAAATATGTTTCAGTCCTTATTGTATCGCGCAATTCATTTAAAAATCTTTTTACCTCCAAATTTGATATTGAGAATTAAATTTTCGCCCGCCAGATCGATCTATGGAACCATTTTAACAGTCGGTGAATTTTTTGCGGCGAAAAGAAAGTTAATAACACGAGTGTGATTATGAATTGTGTTGGTTACTCGAGAGCGGACAAAAAAAAGCGGACACTCTTCTGTATATTCGTTCAATCTGAACGCGACACTTTTATCGAATTCGACCCTGCTGAAATATCAACGCGCATTTGACGAGCATTAATTAATTCCTTTCAACCATCAAGGTTGAGCAAGCAGCGATACAATATTCATCTGACACTTTGATGAAGTTAAGCCGAGTCGTCGTAGCTGCTTGTAAGTTTGGTTACACTTAAGTTATTTGTCACGGCAAAATTATTCTCGCGGAATTTTCAACTTCATCTAAAGCTCCTCATATTATGTCATATTTTTTGACGTATCTATAAAACCTTTCACTCGGTACAAAAGTTCCGATATCTATTTTACAACACGGTATACATGGTGATTCGCATAAAATATAAAAACATATATATTTGAAACCTGGTTGACATTCCGGTTAAACCTTCAATGTACAAAAAAGTATCTTAAACATTTCTTGAAATGGTCTTAATTTACGACATTTAAACGTCCTAAATCAAATCACCCATGTCCAAATTTTATGTCCTTTGCTTAAAAAAGAATCTACTAAAAGTGTCTTAATTTCGAACATTTGTTTTTCAACGGCTCAATCTAGCTCAAACAGAGGAGTCGTGATTATTCATACAAATTATGCTTGTTTACTTGCTCGTTATATATTTTTTGCAAGTATATATTGTTAGTGTAATATTATCATGTAAATACATTTTTGCACAATCAGTGTTTTAAATAACAATCTTTTTATCTCTCACGATACTTTTTCATCAAGTATTTTATGTTGATACACAATCTGCGCGAAAGATGTACGGTGTTTAATTTGTTGAGTCAACCAAGAAACGCTGATGTTTGATTAAAAACATTTAAACTTAATAAGATGTTGTAAAATGTCGGCGGGCAATGTATATCTGGTTCGAAAGCTACGGTCGATGGGAAATTTACAAAGAAGCACTATCTTTGATCTTAAATAGTCAACAGAAATTTTCATCGCATAAATGATAAATTTGAAGCCAAAGTGATGTCTAAATATTGAACGGATCTTTCAAACCTTCCGTAAAAGTGAATTCCCTTTGTGAGGAGCAATCCATTTGAAGAAACATTGGATCGTCACAGATGCGAGACACATTTTTGACATTTGGATCACGCGTGCTCGTCTGCTTTAGCAATTGAACATACAAAAACCTAATCCATAGATTATCCGAGCGATCAAAATGGAAAAAAAAAGAAAGGAAATTAACGTGATAAATTTAATCGGGCGTGTTCGTTTGTGTAATTCTCGTCCGTCGCAGTTTGGATTTGAATTGCGATCGCGAGCATTTGAAATATCTGCAGAGCCATGAATAAATTGTCTGTTTACAGAATAGATTTTAGTGTCATAGTTTATTAAAAGTGATATATATACACGCGGTCTAACAGAATCCATCTGGATTCCAGGTGGATCATTCATCCACCGCCGACGGTTAGCGTTCTAACTTCTGACATGCAAATACTATTCAGCGGAATGCAAGTTGAAATTTCCATTTGCAATCGAACCGACGATACACCCGCCGCGACCATCGATAAACGTCCATTAATTAAACCTCGTATCGAACATTTCTTGCGTTACAATCAAGACGAGAAACGATAATAAAAATTGTGCCAACATTTTGTGACGTGCACTTAAAATGTTTACACTAAACTCACCAAGCAGAGTCGTCAGTTTTGAACATACCGCAGCATATAGATTACATACTATTACACGCGATGAGTGTAAATGAGGGTACAGAGAGTGCATAAGCTCCTTTATGCTGAATGTTGCCGAGAGTAGACGAAAATACAATACGAACAAAGCAATGGCATTACGTATGAACAAATCGGTAGTATTTCAAATTCTCATTCGAAATGCAGATGAACGCATGATAAACGGCATGGCGCGTTTTTTTTTCTTCTTCTTCTTTCGCGACAGTCGCAAAAAAAATATCTGATAATTACAATGGAAAGTAAGTAGGTTGGATAAAATGTCTCATATTTTAGACTCGTGTTTTTGTCGTCCGTGCTTCGGTTCATAATAGCGACGCAGGATCCCGTGGATATGGAAATGAAAGATTGCGCGATGGCCCCCTTTTGTGACGCGAGCAAAAACTGAGATTGGGTAACAACAACGAATAAAACATGTAAGACAAAACATATATATATTTTTTTCCTGATCCATAACAATAAACGAGGAGAATTGACGACGGAAAAAAAGGGGGTCGCCGATGATATTATGTTTGTATCGGATGTGCAATCAGAAACGTCTTTTTGGTGATGGGGTATTGATTCTTTTTTTGTTTTTTTTTTTTTTGTTTTTTTTTTATCATTATTTTTTACGAGTGCCGATTGTAGAGCGGTGTCAGCTGTTTTCTAGAGTTATGTTTCAACGTACGTTTAATGTCACAATCAAACGCGGTTAAAGTTTTGTAAAAATATTGCATCGGGGTCGTGAATGCAATGTGTTTTAAAATGAAATGGACATTCACAACCGGTAACACCAAAGCTATGAGGTTTGATTGACAGAGTTTTGATATGCATGAATGCTTCGACGTTTCGTTGATTTCTTTGGGGCCACTTAATGATTTGAGTCTGAATCGATTTTAACTATTTTTCTTTTTTTTTTTTTTGTAGATGGATATTGTTTACGACACTTGTATTAATCAGAATTTTCGAGAGATAAAATGGACCGTTGGGAAACAGAATTATAAATCTGAAGTTTGAACGTCTGTGTTCTAATTTAATTGAATTGCTTGAAGATACCACACGAGACAAAACATAATATCACGTGCATCGGGTCACGTGTGACAACGTGAGGGGGTAATTATTAACCCCTTGAGAACAGACGTGGCAATATTGAAATTTTTATTCACATTTTTATTCACATTTATAGAATAGTTTTCTAGATAAAATAACAGGTCGCGTGTATCGATATCTTTTGCTATAATTATTTGAATTGCACGTCAAACAGATCTTTTAAATCTAAATGTTGAATTGAGATGAAATTTTGATGAAAATTTTAAGTTGTTCTGCATCGTCTGCATTAAAGGGTTGAAAATAATTAGAACTACCGATTTTCATTCACGTATAAATATAAATACTGCGATTCAACAAATTTTAAATGCCTAACACGAGAACTGCATTTGATAAACATTTTTAAGCATTCATTCTATTAAAAAAAAAGCGTTTTTCACTTTATTTTCAAATGTCACATTCAACAAGAAGATGAAAATTCGATGATATTTTACTGTCTACATTTTAATTCCTCGTGAATTCTTCGAAACAGTAAGAAAATCTGCGTGGTCAATGTGATTTTGAAATAAAACATTTATTTTTTGATAGCAAACCTTAATTTGTTCTAGTTATTTTAACTCAACTTTGTAAAAATGTTAGTTTGTACGTTTATTTTAGCTAAAACTTTTGTCCAATAAATGATAAATGAATAAAATTTTATTAAAACAACACCAAAGTTTCTATCTGTCAAAATGTCACATTGACCCATATTGCGTCAATATAATTGGAAGAAAAAGAAAAAAAAAAGATTATCGGAAAAAAATGTAATTGAAGTTGAATCTACATGGATTAAAAAAAATGTTTTTTTTCTTTTTTTAACAAAATGGAAATCGTCGAGAGATTAAAATTATTCACCGCTATAGTTATAAAAAAAAATGTTTTTTTTTTTTCAAATTTTTTCCAAGTTCCCATTCGTGGATGATCCACGCAGATACTTCAATTACATGGAGAAAAAAGATAAAATTGATCTTTAGTTCGATTCAAAGACATCATTTCAAGTATCAACTTCACTTTTCATAGCCTTAAGTAAACTGAAAATAAACCTTCTCATTAAATCTATCTATGAATTAAGGTAAATTCGAGCCCTTCTAGAAGCTGAAATATAATCGTTATAGCGGGAATCTTAGAGCGAGTTGCTGTAGAATAATTTAAGCTGCAAATAGAGATGGTGATATAATGGTCAGCTATTCTGAGTTTGAAGATGAATGAATGAGAATCGTCAATCAAGTTAAATGGTACTCTCCTAGCTTATCAATAAACGCTTCCCACTGAATAGCTAGTGTAGTACAATATATAATCTTTTCTTAGCCAAAAAAAAGCACAAAATTTTTCACTAAAAATCGTCAAATCTCCATAAAACGTAGCCATTAAATTTTCACAAAATTTGAAGCTTGAATAATTGCAAGCTGAGTTTTTAAATGAATTTGTAAACCTCAGGATTCATGTTTATTAAATTGATCGAATTATGAAATTGTTTAATGACATTTTGTGACAGCGAATTAAAATTTCTCTTTCCTAACACAATTTAAATAAATATTGACTTACATTTAGGTAATTAATTTTTGAATGCATACAAAAATATGCAATGGCTATATAGTTTAAACAGAACGAAAATAACGGGACTGTTCGTGTCGTTAATATTACATTTATAATTCAGCTGGTGTTGATTTCACATGATAACAGCAATCCTGAACCGTCATCTTCCTAACCACATTTATCTCGCTTCTAATATTTATTTATCAAAATGCCTGATTGCATTATCCGCGTTAAAAGTTCCAGATGTTTCCTGGGCATAAATATGTATCTGGTATCACAGCGCAAATCTGCAGCACAACTTTTCAGACTCGGGCACTTATCCACAGCCGCGACACATACACACATTATTCGTGTCTGAATTTTTCATGTGCTTCTGTCAGCAGATGTAAACATGACTCGAAACAAACAATTAAGTTATTTTAATCCTTTTGTTAAACAAATCATCTAATTATTATTTTGATCAAATCATTTGAAAGTTGTAAAAATTTTTAAGTGCATTAATTTCAATTTATTTTGTACTGTTATTTACTCATTATTGCATTATATCATCAGAATGATCTGATTATCATTTGTTGATTGATTTTGGAATTTTGTATAAGAATCATATTTTCTATGAGTTTGAAAGGATATTTATTCCGCTCGCGTTTCCACAACCAGAAGCATCGTCGGACTTTAATAAAACGTCACTGCCATGTATGTAAGCGTTGAATTTGTAATTGAAACAATTTTCAATTGATACACCCGAAAATGAAACACTACTCTCTGCAAAATAAAAAAATAAAATGAAAATGGATTGATTTCTCATTTTCTATATTTAATGTTAAATAATTAAACAAAAATGTTGGTTTCGAGAGTCCAGTTTTAATATATTTGTGCATCTGTTTGAAAGCTTAATCAATTAAAATTAATCTGGAAATATTTAAATTTGAAATTTGAAAAAAAATAATAAATTATTCAAATCGGTAAAATCATTTTAAAATGAAACCTCATTTTGTTGCGATCATCTGCTTTATAACAATGTAATTCAATAATATAAGAACGAGCCTCGCACCGAGCGTCCTTCAAAAATATTGTTAAAATTCGCGTATACATTTATATTAACATTCAAATATTTATGAAATTATATGAAAGCGTTATTTTTGTGATTATAAATACTCAGTCAAATGTTAATATTGTCCGGACAAATGTGCTAATGAATCTGAAACGTGGATTATTGAAAATATATAAAGATAATTTCGCAGTAACCATGGATGGATGACGATATTGATCCGGTTACAACTGAACTGAGACATGAATGCAAAATAATGGTTTTCGTCTGATTCAAAAAATAAATTACCAGTTTCTGTTCCTTAATTTAATTTCTCATTATAATGCACTCACATAATTTGATTTAAAACCACATGTCACCGCCCACTGACTGTATTATTATCTCAAAAATTCTAGTTTGTAAGTAAAACTAACTATCAGTCCAGATTTTATAATTTATCCGTTATATTTGCGAAATCGAGAAAATTAAGGTCGAAAATTGGTTTGCGGTGTTTGCAGTCCAATCAAATTATTAGCCGTTCATATTTATGTTCAAAATATGATTCAATTTTTATTAATCGGGAAGCGGTGTAATTAATTATTCTTTGTTTTTTTTTAATCCCATTCCATCCCATCCCATCCCACTCTTAAAAAGTTGATGAAACCCTGAAGTTGCATCCGCGGCCAATTCACGCGTAATGAGTTTATTTTTTGACAGGCCGGTT